>JAVLSZ010000034.1:3735000-3952500 GCA_032313775.1 Urocyon cinereoargenteus
GGGTTCGGGTTCGGGTTAGTGTTAGGGTTAGGGTTCGGGTTAGGGTTCGGGTTAGGGTTAGGGTTCGGGTTAGGGTTCGGGTTAGGGTTAGGGTTAGGGTTAGGGCTAGGTTTAGGGTTCGGGTTCGGGTTAGAGTTAGGGTTAGGGTTAGGGTTAGGGTTCGGATTAGTGTAGGTTTAGGGTTAGGGTTAGGGTTCGGGTTAGGGTTAGGGGTTAGTTTCGGGTTAGGGTTAGGGTTCGGGTTCGGATTCGGGTTAGGGTTAGGTTTAGGGTTCGGGTTAGGTTTCGGGTTAGGGTTCGGGTTAAGGTAAGGGTTCGGGTTCGGGTTAGGGTTCGGGTTAGGGTTAGGGTTCGGGTTAGGGTTAGGGTTCTGGTTAGGGTTAGGTTTCGGTTTAGGGTTCGGGTTAGGGTTCGGGTTAGGTTTAGGGGTAGGGTTCGGGTTAGGGTTAGGTTTAGGGTTAGAGATAGGGTTAGGGTTAGGGTTCGGGTTAGGGTTAGGGTTAGGGTTAGCGATCGGGTTATGGTTAGGGTTCGGGTTCGGGTTCGGGTTTGGGTTAGGTTTCGGGTTCGGGTTAGGGTTCGCGTTCGGGTTAGGGTTCGGTTTCGGGTTAGGTTTAGGGGTTAGTGTTCAGGTTCGGTTTAGGTTTAGGGTTCGGGTTAGGGTTCGGGTTAGGGTTAGGGTTAGGGTTAGGGTTAGGGTTAGGGTTCGGGTTAGGGTTAGGGGTTAGGGTTAGGGTTAGGGTTAGGGTTAGGGTTCGGGTTAGGGTTAGGGTTAGGGTTAGGGTTCGGGTTACGGCTAGGGTTAGGGTTAGGGTTCGGGTTAGGGTTAGGGTTAGGGTTAGGTTTAGGGTTAGTGTTCGGGTTAGTGTTAGGGGTTAAGGTTAGGGTTAGGGTAGGGTTAGGGTTCGGGTTAGGGTTAGGGTTAGGGTTAGGGTTAGGGTTAGGATTCTGGTTACGGTTAGGGTTAGAGTTAGGGTTAGGGTTCGGGTTAGGGTTCGGGTTCGGGTTAGGGTTAGGGCTAGGGTTCGGGTCTGGTTAGGGTTAGGGTTCGGGTTAGGATTAGGGTTAGGGTTAGGGTTAGGGTTCGTGTTAGGCTTAGGGTTAGGGTTAGGGTTAGGGTTCGGGTTAGGGTTCGGGTTCGGGTTAGAGTTAGGGTTAGGGTTAGGGTTAGGGTTCGGATTAGTGTTAGGTTTAGGGTTAGGGTTAGGGTTCGGGTTAGGGTTAGGGGTTAGTTTCGGGTTAGGGTTAGGGTTCGGGTTCGGATTCGGGTTAGGGTTAGGTTTAGGGTTCGGGTTAGGTTTCGGGTTAGGGTTCGGGTTAGGGTAAGGGTTCGGGTTCGGGTTAGGGTTCGGGTTAGGGTTAGGGTTCGGGTTAGGGTTCGGGTTAGGGTTAGGTTTTGGTTTAGGGTTCGGGTTAGGGTTCGGGTTAGGTTTAGGGGTAGGGTTCGGGTTAGGGTTAGGTTTAGGGTTAGAGATAGGGTTAGGGTTAGGGTTCGGGTTAGGTTTAGTGTTAGGGTTCGGGTTAGGGTTAGGTTTAGGTTTAGAGTTAGGGTTAGGGTTAAGGTTCGGGTTAGGGTTAGGGTTAGGGTTCGGGTTATGGTTAGGGTTAGGTTTCGGGTTCGGGTACGGGTTTGGGTTAGGGTTCGGGTTAGGGTTAGGGTTCGGGTTCGGGCTAGGGTTCGGGTTCGGGTTCGGTTTGGGAGTTAGTGTTCAGGTTAGGGTTAGGGTTAGGGTTCGGGTTAGGGTTCGGTTTAGGGTTAGGGTTAGGGTTAGTGTTCAGGTTAGGGTTAGGGGTTAAGGTTAGGGTTTGGGTTAGGGTTAGGGTTCGGATTAGGGTTAGGTTTAGGGTTAGGGTTAGGGTTAGTGTTCGGGATACGGTTAGTGTTAGGGTTAGGGTTATGGTTCGGGTTAGTGTTAGGGTTATGGTTTGGGTTCGGGTTCGGGGTAGGGTTAGGGTTCGGGTTCGGGTTAGGGTTCGGGTTCGGGTTAGGTGTTAGGGTTCTGGTTAGTGTTAGGGTTGGGTTTCGGGTTAGGATTAGGTTTAGGTTTAGGGTTAGGGTTCGGGTTAGGGTTTGTGTTAGGGTTAGGGTTAGGGTTCGGGTTAGGTTTAGGATTAGGGTTCGGGTTAGGTTAGGTTTTAGGGCTAGGGTTAGGGTTAGGTTTAGGGTTAGATTTAGGGGTTAGGGTTAGTGTTAGGTTTAGGGTTAGGGTTCGGGTTAAGTTTAGGGTTCGGGTTAGGTTTAGGTTTCGGGTTAGGGTTAGGGTTAGGGTTCGGGTTAGGGTTAGGGTTAGGATTCGGGTTAGGGTTATGGTAAGGGTTCGGGTTAGAGTTATGGTTAGGGTTACGGTTAGGGTTCGGGTTAGGGTTAGGGTTAGGGTTCGGGTTAGGGTTAGGGTTCAGGTTAGGGTTAGGGTTAGGGTTCGGGTTAGGGTTATGGTTTGGGTTCGGGTTCGGGGTAGGGTTAGGTGTCGGGTTCGGGTTAGGTTTCGGGTTCGGGTTAGGGGTTAGGTTTCGGGTTAGGGTTAGTGTTAGGGTTCGGGTTAGGGTTAGGGTTAGGTTTAGGGTTAGGGTCGGGTAGGGTTTGGGCTAGGGTTAGTTTTAGGATTCGGTTTAGGGTTAGGTTTCGGGTTAGGATTCGGGTTAGAGTTCGGGTTAGTGTTCGGGTTAGGTTTCGGGTTAGGTTTAGGGTTAGGGTTAGGTTTCGGGTTAGGGTTCGGGTTCGGATTAGGGTTCGGGTTCGGGTTAGTGTTAGGGTTAGGGTTCGGGTTAGGGTTCGGGTTAGGGTTAGGGTTCGGGTTAGGGTTCGGGTTAGGGTTAGGGTTAGGGTTAGGGCTAGGTTTAGGGTTCGGGTTCGGGTTAGAGTTAGGGTTAGGGTTAGGGTTAGGGTTCGGATTAGTGTTAGGTTTAGGGTTAGGGTTAGGGTTCGGGTTAGGGTTAGGGGTTAGTTTCGGGTTAGGGTTAGGGTTCGGGTTCGGATTCGGGTTAGGGTTAGGTTTAGGGTTCGGGTTAGGTTTCGGTTTAGGGTTCGGGTTAAGGTAAGGGTTCGGGTTCGGGTTAGGGTTCGGGTTAGGGTTAGGGTTCGGGTTAGGGTTAGGGTTCTGGTTAGGGTTAGGTTTCGGTTTAGGGTTCGGGTTAGGGTTCGGGTTAGGTTTAGGGGTAGGGTTCGGGTTAGGGTTAGGTTTAGGGTTAGAGATAGGGTTAGGGTTAGGGTTCGGGTTAGGGTTAGGGTTAGGGTTAGCGTTCGGGTTATGGTTAGGGTTCGGGTTCGGGTTCGGGTTTGGGTTAGGGTTCGGGTTCGGGTTAGGGTTCGGGTTCGGGTTAGGGTTCGGTTTTGGGTTAGGTTTAGGGGTTAGTGTTCAGGTTCGGTTTAGGTTTAGGGTTCGGGTTAGGGTTCGGGTTAGGGTTAGGGTTAGGGTTAGGGTTAGGGTTAGGGTTCGGGTTAGGGTTAGGGGTTAGGGTTAGGGTTAGGGTTAGGGTTAGGGTTCGGGTTAGGGTAAGGTTAGTGTTAGGGTTCGGGTTACGGCTAGGGTTAGGGTTAGGGTTCGGGTTAGGGTTAGGGTTAGGGTTAGGTTTAGGGTTAGTGTTCGGGTTAGTGTTAGGGGTTAAGGTTAGGGTTAGGGTAGGGTTAGGGTTCGGGTTAGGGTTAGGGTTAGGGTTAGGGTTAGGGTTAGGATTCTGGTTACGGTTAGGGTTAGGGTTAGGGTTAGGGTTCGGGTTAGGGTTAGGGTTATGGTTTGGGTTCGGGTTCGGGGTAGGGTCAGGGTTCGGGTTCGGGTTAGGTTTAGGGGTTAGGTTTCGTATTAGGGTTCGGGTTCGGGTTAGGGTTAGGGTTAGGGTTAGGGTTAGGGTTCGGATTAGGGTTAGGGTTCGGGTTAGGGTTTGGGTTAGGGTTAGGGTTAGGGTTCGGGTTAGGTTTAGGGTTAGGGTTCGGGTTAGGGTTAGGGTTAGTGGTAGGGTTAGGGTTCGGTTTAGGGTTAGGGTTCGGTTTAGGGTTAGGGTTAGTGGTTAGGGTTCGGTTTAGGGTTAGGGTTAGGGTTCGGGTTAGGGTTAGGGTTAGGGTTAGGGGTTAGGGTTAGGGTTAGGGTTAGGGTTCGGGTTCGGGTTAGGGTTAGGTTTAGGGTTCGGGTTAGGTTTCGGGTTAGGTTTCGGGTTAGGGTAAGTGTTCGGGTTCGGATTAGGGTTCGGGTTAGGGTTAGGGTTCGGGTTAGGGTTAGGGTTAGAGTTACGGTTAGGGTTCGGTTTAGGGTTCGGGTTAGGGTTCGGGTTAGGTTTAGTTTTAGGGTTCGGGTTAGTGTTAGGTTTAGGGTTAGAGTTAGGGTTAGGGTTAGGGTTCGGGTTAGGGTTAGGGTTAGGTTTCGGGTTATGTTTAGGGTTAGGTTTCGGGTTCGGGTACGGGTTTGGGTTAGGGTTCGGGTTAGGGTTAGGGTTCGGGTTCGGGCTAGGGTTCGGGTTCGGGTTCGGTTTAGGGGTTAGTGTTCAGGTTAGGGTTAGGGTTAGAGTTCGGGTTAGGGTTCGGTTTAGGGTTAGGGTTAGGATTAGTGTTCAGGTTAGGGTTAGGGGTTAAGGTTAGGGTTTGGGTTAGGGTTAGGGTTCGGATTAGGGTTAGGTTTAGGGTTAGGGTTAGGGTTAGTGTTCGGGATACGGTTAGTGTTAGGGTTAGGGTTATGGTTCGGGGTAGTGTTAGGGTTATGGATTGGGTTCAGGTTCGGGGTAGGGTTAGGGTTCGGGTTCGGGTTAGGTTTCGGGTTCGGGTTAGGTGTTAGGGTTCGGGTTAGGGTTAGGGTTCGGGTTAGGGTTAGGGTTAGGGTTAGGGTTCGGGTTAGGGTTTGTGTTAGGGTTAGGGTTAGGGTTCAGGTTAGGTTTAGGGTTAGGGTTCGGGTTAGGGTTAGGGTTAGGTTTAGGGTTCGGGTTTGCGTTAGGGTTAATGTTAGGGTTAGGGTTCGGGTTAGGGTGAGGGGTTAGGGTTAGGTTTAGGGTTAGGGTTAGGGTTAGGGTTAGGTTTCGGGTTAGGGTTAGGGTTAGGGTTAGGGTTAGGGTTAGGGTTAGGGTTAGGTTTAAGGTTCGGGTTAGGGTTATGTTTAGGGTTGGGGTTAGGGTTAGGTTTTAGGGTTAGGGTTAGGGTTAGGGTTAGGGTTAGGGGTTAGGATTAGGGTTAGGGTTAGGGTTAGTGTTAGGGTAGGGTTCGGGTTAGGGTTAGTGTTAGGGTTCGGGTTAGGTTTAGGGTTAGGGTTCGGGTTAGGGTTAGGGTTAGGGTTAGGGTTCAGGTTATGGTTAGGGTTAGGGTTAGGGTTAGGTTTAGGGTTAGGGTTCGGGTTAGGGTTAGGGTTAGGGTTAGGGTTAGTGGTTAGGGTTCTGGTTAGGGTTAGGGTTAGGGTTCGGGTTAGGGTTAGGGTTAGGATTAGGGTTAGGGGTTATGGTTAGTGTTAGGGTTAGGGTTCGGGTTTGGGTTAGGGTTAGGTTTAGGGTTCGGGTTAGGGTTCGGGTTAGGGTTCGGGTTAGGTTAAGTGTTCGGGTTCGGGTTAGGGTTCGGGTTAGGGTTAGGGTCGGGTTAGGGTTAGGGTTAGGTTTAGGGTTAGGGTTCGGTTTAGGGTTCGGGTTAGGGTTCGGGTTAGTTTTAGGGTTATAGTTCGGGTTAGGGTTAGGTTTAGGGTTAGAGTTAGGGTTAGGGTTAGGGGTCGGGTTAGGGTTAGGGTTAGGGTTATGGTTAGGTTTAGGGTTCGGGTTATGTTTAGGGTTATGGTTCGGGCTCGGGTTCTGGTTTGGGTTAGGGTTCGGGTTCGGTTTAATGTTCGGGTTCGGATTAGGGTTCGGGTTCGTGTTAGTGTTAGGGGTTAGTGATCAGGTTAGGGTTAGGGTTAGGGTTCGGGTTAGGGTTCGGGTTAGGGTTAGGGTTAGGGTTCGGGTTAGGGTTAGGGTTAGGGTTAGGGTTAGTGTTAGGGTTAGTGTTCGGGTTAGGATTTGGGGTTAAGGTTACGGTTAGGGTTAGGGTTAGGTTTAGGTTTAGGGTTCGGGTTAGGGTTAGGTTTAGGGTTAGGGTTAGCGTTCGGTTTAGGGTTCAGGTTAGGGTTCGGGTTAGGTTTAGGGTTAGGGTTCGGGTTAGGGTTAGGTTTAGGGTTAGAGTTAGGGTACGGGTTAAGGTTCGGGTTACAGTTAGGGTTAGATATGGGGTTAGGGTTAGGGTTATGGTTTGGGTTCGGGATCGGGGTAGGGTTAGGGTTCGGGTTCGGGTTAGGGTTCGGGTTCGGTTTAGGGGTTAGGTTTCGGGTTATGGTTAGGGTTAGGGTTCGGGTTAGGGTTAGGGTTAGGGTTAGGGTTCGGGTTAGGTTTTGGTTTAGGGTGAGGGTTAGGGTTCGGTTTAGGTTTAGGGTTAGGTTTCGGGATAGGGTTAGTGTTAGGGTTAGGGTTAGGGTTCGGGTTAGGGTTAGGGGGCAGGGTTAGTGTTCGGGTTAGGGTTAGGGGTTAGGGTTAGGGTTAGGGTTAGGGTTGGTTTAGGGTTGGTTAGGGTTAGGGTTAGGGTTCGGGTTAGGGTTAGGTTTATGGTTCGGGTTAGGGTTAGGTTTAGGGTTAGGGTTAGGTTTAGGTTTTAGTGTTAGGGTTAATGTTAGGGTTAGGTTTAGGGGTTAGGGTTAGGGTTAGGGTTAGGGTTCGGGTTCGGTTTCGGGTTAGGGTTATGGTTAGTGTTCGGGTTAGGGTTCGTGTTAGGGTTCGGGTTAGGGTTAGGGTTAGGGTTCGGGTTAGGGTTACGGTTCGGTTTAGGGTTAGGCTTAGGGTTCGGGTTAGGGTTCGGGTTAGGGTTCTGGTTATGGTTAGGGTTAGGGTTCGGGTTAGGTTTAGGTTTAGGGTTAGAGTTAGGGTTAGGGGTAGGGTTCGGGTTAGGGTTAGGGTTAGGGTTAGGGTTAGGGTTAGGGTTCGGTCTAGGTTTATGTTTAGGTTTCGGGTTCGGGTTAGGGTTCGGTTTCGGGTTAGGGTTAGGTTTCGGGTAAGGGTTCGGGTTCGGGTTAGGGTTAGTGGTTAATGTTCAGGTTAGGGTTAGGGTTAGTGTTCGGGTTAGGGTTCGGGTTAGTGTTGGGGTTAGGGTTATGGTTAGGGTTAGGGTTCGTGTTACGGTTAGGGTTCGGGTTAGGGTTAAGGTTAGGGTTAGGGTTAGGGTTCAGGTTAGGGTTAGGGTTCGGGTTAGGGTTGGGTTCGGGTTAGGTTTCGGGTTAGGATTAGGGTTCGGGTTCGGGTTAGAGTTCGGGTTCGGGTTAGGGTTAGGGTTAGGGCGGGGTAGGGTTAGGTTTCGGGTTAGGGTTAGGGTTAGGGTTCGGGTTAGGTTTAGGGTTAGTGTTAGGGTTAGGGTTCCTGTTAGGTTTCGGGTTAGGGGTCGCGTTAGGGTTAGGATTCCGGTTCGGGTTCGGGTTAGGGTTAGTGGTTAATGTTCAGGTTAGGGTTAGGGTTAGTGTTCGGGTTAGGGTTCGGGTTAGTGTTGGGGTTAGGGTTAGGGTTAGGGTTAGGGTTCGGGTTACGGTTAGGGTTCGGGTTAGGGTTAGGGTTAGGGTTAGGTTTCGGGTTACGGTTAGGGTTCGGGTTAGGGTTAGGGTTCGGGTTAGGGTTAGGGTTGGGGTTCGGGTTAGGGTTCTGGTTAGGGTTCGGGTTTGGGTTAGGTTTAGTGTTAGGGTTCGGGTTCGGGGTTAGTGTTAGGCTTAGGGTTCGGGTTAGGGTTCGGGTTAGGATTAGGATTTGGGTAAGGGGTTTGGGTTCGGGTTCAGGTTAGGGTTAAGGTTAGGGTTCCGTTTAGGGTTAGGGTTAGGGTTCGGGTTAGGATTAGGTTTAGGGTTAGGGTTAGGGTTGGGGACGGGTAAGGGTTCGGGTTCGGGTTAGGGTAAGGGTTCGGATTAGGGTTAGGGTTAGGGTTCGGGTTAGGGTTCGGGTTCGGGTTAGCGTTAGGGTTCGGGTTCGGGTTAGCGTTAGGGTTCGGGTTAGGGTTAGGTTTTAGGGTTAGGGTTAGGGTTAGGTTTAGGGTTAGATTTAGGGGTTAGGGTTAGGGTTAGGGTTAGGGTTAGGGTTCAGGTTAAGTTTAGGGTTCGGGTTAGAGTTAGGGTTCGGGTTAGGGTTAGGGTTAGGGTTCGGGTTAGGGTTGGGTTAGCGTTAGGATTCGGGTTAGGGTTAGGGTTAGGGTTCGGGTTAGAGTTATGGTTAGGGTTAGGGTTAGGGTTAGGGTTAGGGTTAGGGTTAGGGTTCGGGTTAGGGTTAGGTTTCGGGTTAGGATTAGGTTTAGGGTTTGGGTTAGGGTTATGGTTTGGGTTCGGGTTCGGGGTAGGGTTAGGGTTCGGATTCGGGTTAGGGTTCGGGTTCGGGTTAGGAGTTAGGTTTCGGGTTAGGGTTAGTTTTAGGGTTCGGGTTAGGGTTAGGGTTAGGTTTAGGGTTAGGGTTCGGGTAGGGTTTGGGTTAGGGTTAGTTTTAGGATTCGGTTTAGTTTTAGGGTTCGGGTTAGGATTCGGGTTAGGGTTCGGGTTAGGGTTCGGTTTAGGGTTAGGGTTAGGGTTAGGTTTCGGGTTAGGGTTCGGGTTCGGGTTAGGGTTCGGGTTCGGGTTAGTGTTAGGGTTAGGGTTCCGATTAGGGTTCGGGTTAGGGTTAGGGTTCGGGTTAGGGTTCGGGTTAGGGTTAGGGTTAGGGTTAGGGTTAGGGCTAGGTTTAGGGTTAGGGTTCGGGTTAGAGTTAGGGTTAGGGTTAGGGTTCGGATTAGGGTTAGGTTTCGGGTTCGGGTTAGGGTTCTGGTTCGGGTTAGGTTTAGGGTTCGGGTTCGGGTAAGGGTTCGGGTTCGGTTTAGGGTTAGTTGTTAATGTTCAGGTTAGGGTTAGGTTTAGGGTTCGGGTTAGGGTTTGGGTTAGGGTTGTGGTTAGGTTTAGGGTTAGGGTTAGGGTTCGGGTTACGGTTAGGGTTCGGGTTAGTGTTAGGTTAGGGTTAGTGTTCGGGTTAGGGTTAGGGTTCGGGTATGGGTTGGGTTCGGGTTAGGTTTCGGGTTAGGGTTAGGGTTCGGGTTCGGGTTAGGGTTTGGGTTCGGGTTAGGGTTAGGGTTCGGGGTAGGGTTAGGGTTCGGGTTAGGGTTAGGTTTCTGTTTATGGTTAGGGTTAGAGTTCGGGTTCGGGTTTGGGTTAGGGTTCGGGTTCGGGTTAGGGTTCGGGTTCGGATTAGGGTTCGGGTTCGGGTTAGGGTTAGGGGTTAGTGTTAGGGTTAGGGTTAGGGTTCGGGTTATGGTTCGGGTTCGGGTTAGGGTTAGGGTTAGGGTTAGGGTTAGGGTTAGGGTTAGGGTTCCGGTTAGGGTTAGGTTTCGGGTAGGATTAGGGTTAGGGTTAGGGTTAGGGATCGGGTTAGGGTTAGGTTTGGGGTTATGTTTAACGGTTAGGGTTAGTGTTAGGGTTAGGTTTAGGGTTCGGGTTCGGGTTAGGGTTAGGGTTAGTGTTAGGGTAGGGTTCGGGTTAGGGTTAGGGTTAGGGTTCGGGTTAGGTTTAGGGTTAGGTTTCGGGTTAGGGTTAGGGTTAGGGTTAGGGTTAGGGTTCGGGTTATGGTTAGGGTTAGGGTTAGGGTTAGGTTAAGGGTTAGGGTTCGGGTTAGGGTTAGGTTTAGGGTTAGGTTTAGTGGTTAGGGTTCGGGTTAGGGTTAGGGTTAGGGTTCGGGTTAGGGTTCGGGTTAGGGTTCGGGTTAGGTTAAGGGTTCGGGTTCGGGTTAGGGTTCGGGTCAGGGTTAGGGTTCGGGTTAGGGTTAGGGTTAGGTTTAGGGTTAGGTTTCGGTTTAGGGTTCGGGTTAGGGTTCAGGTTAGTTTTAGGGTTAGAGTTAGGGTTAGGGTTAGGGTTCGGGTTAGGGTTAGGGTTAGGGTTATGGTTAGGTTTAGGGTTCGGGTTATGGTTAGGGTTATGGTTCGGGCTCGGGTTCGGGTTTGGGTTAGGGTTCGGGTTCGGTTTAGGGTTCGGGTTCGGATTAGGGTTCGGGTTCGGGTTAGGGTTAGGGGTTAGTGTTCAGGTTAGGGTTAGGGTTAGGGTTCGGGTTAGGGTTCGGGTTAGGGTTAGGGTTAGGGTTCGGGTTAGGGTTAGGGTTAGTGTTAGGGTTAGTGTTTGGGTTAGGATTAGGGGTTAAGGTTACGGTTAGGGTTAGGGTTAGGGTTAGGGTTAGGGTTAGGTTTCGGGTTAGGGTTAGGTTTAGGTTTAGGGTTAGCGTTCGGTTTAGGGTTCGGGTTAGGGTTCGGGTTAGGTTTAGGGTTAGGGTTCGGGTTAGGGTTAGGGTTATGGTTTGGGTTCGGGATCGGGGTAGGGTTAGGGTTCGGGTTCGGGTTAGGGTTCGGGTTCGGGTTAGGGGTTAGGGTTCGGGTTAGGGTTACGGTTAGGGTTCGGGTTAGTGTTAGGGTTAGGGTTAGGGTTAGGGTTAGGGTTCGGGTTAGGGTTTGGGTTAGGGTGAGGGTTAGGGTTCGGTTTAGGTTTAGGGTTAGGTTTCGGGATAGGGTTAGGGTTAGGGTTAGGGTTAGGGTTCGGGTTAGGGTTAGGGTTAGGGTTAGTGTTCGGGTTAGGGTTAGGGGTTAGGGTTAGTGTTAGGGTTAGGGTTCGGGTTAGGGTTAGGGTTAGGGTTAGGGTTAGGGTTCGGGTTAGGGTTAGGTTTATGGTTCGGGTTAGGGTTAGGTTTAGGGTTAGGGCTAGGGTTAGGTTTTAGTGTTAGGGTTAATGTTAGGGTTAGGTTTAGGGGTTAGTGTTAGGGTTAGGGTTAGGGTTCGGGTTCGGTTTCGGGTTAGGGTTAGGGTTAGGGTTCGGGTTAGGGTTCGTGTTAGGGTTCGGGTTAGGGTTAGGGTTAGGTTTCGGGTTAGGTTTACGGTTCGGGTTAG
Organism: Urocyon cinereoargenteus; assembly: GCA_032313775.1. Taxonomy (NCBI): domain Eukaryota; kingdom Metazoa; phylum Chordata; class Mammalia; order Carnivora; family Canidae; genus Urocyon; species Urocyon cinereoargenteus. The sequence goes on from JAVLSZ010000034.1 coordinate 3,745,850, forward strand.
GGTTAGGGTTAGGGTTAGGGTTAGGGTTAGGGTTCGGATTAGGGTTAGTGGTTAGGGTTAGGGTTAGGGTTAGGGTTCGGGTTAGGGTTCTGATTAGTGTTGGGGTTAGGGTTAGGGTTAGGGTTAGGGTTCGGGTTACGGTTAGGGTTCGGGTTAGGGTTAGGGTTAGGGTTAGGGTTCGGGTTAGGGTTAGGGTTCGGGTTAGGGTTGGGTTCGGGTTAGGTTTCGGGTTAGGGTTAGGGTTCGGGTTCGGGTTAGAGTTCGGGTTCGGGTTAGGGTTAGGGTTAGGGCGGGGTAGTGTTAGGTTTCGGGTTAGGGTTAGGGTTAGGGTTCGGGTTAGGGTTAGGGTTAGTGTTAGGGTTAGGGTTCGTGTTAGGTTTCGGGTTAGGGGTCGCGTTAGGGTTAGGGTTAGGGGTCGGGTTAGGGTTAGGGTTAGGGTTGGGGTTCGGGTTAGGGTTCGGGTTAGGGTTTGGGTTAGGGTTAGGGTTAGGGTTCGGGTTCGGGGTTAGTGTTAGGCTTAGGGTTCGGGTTAGGGTTCGGGTTAGGATTAGGATTCGGGTAAGGGGTTTGGGTTCGGGTTAAGGTTAGGGTTAAGGTTAGGGTTCCGTTTAGGGTTAGGGTTAGGGTCCGGGTTAGGATTAGGGTAAGGGTTAGGGTTAGGGTTGGGGACGGGTAAGGGTTCGGGTTCGGGTTAGGGTTAGGGTTCGGATTACGGTTAGGGTTAGGGTTCGGGTTAGGGTTCGGTTTCGGGTTAGCGTTAGGGTTCGGGTTCGGGTTAGCGTTAGGGTTCGGGTTAGGGTTAGGTTTTAGGGTTAGGGTTATGGTTAGGTTTAGGGTTAGATTTAGGGGTTAGGGTTAGGGTTAGGGTTAGGGTTCGGGTTAAGTTTAGGGTTCGGGTTAGGGTTAGGGTTCGGGTTTGGGTTAGGGTTCCAGTTAGGGTTGGGTTAGCGTTAGGATTCGGGTTAGGGTTAGGGTTAGGGTTCGGGTTAGAGTTATGGTTAGGGTTAGGGTTAGGGTTAGGGTTAGGGTTAGGGTTAGGGTTAGGGTTCGGGTTAGGGTTAGGGTTAGGGTTCGGGTTAGGGTTAGGGTTAGTGTTAGGGTTAGTGTTCGGGTTAGGATTAGGGGTTAAGGTTACGGTTATGGTTAGTGTTATGGTTAGGGTTAGGGTTAGGGTTCGGGTTAGGGTTAGGTTTAGGTTTAGGGTTAGCGTTCGGTTTAGGGTTCGGGTTAGGGTTCGGGTTAGGTTTAGGGTTAGGGTTCGGGTTAGGGTTAGGTTTAGGGTTAGAGTTAGGGTACGGGTTAGGGTTCGGGTTACGGTTAGGGTTAGGGTTAGGGTTAGGGTTAGGGTTATGGTTTGGGTTCGGGATCGGGGTAGGGTTAGGGTTCGGGTTCGGGTTAGGGTTCGGGTTCGGGTTAGGGGTTAGGGTTCGGGTTAGGGTTACGGTTAGGGTTCGGGTTAGTGTTAGGGTTAGGGTTAGGGTTAGGGTTAGGGTTCGGGTTAGGGTTTGGGTTAGGGTGAGGGTTAGGGTTCGGTTTAGGTTTAGGGTTAGGTTTCGGGATAGGGTTAGGGTTAGGGTTAGGGTTAGGGTTCGGGTTAGGGTTAGGGTTAGGGTTAGTGTTCGGGTTATGGTTAGGGGTTAGGGTTAGTGTTAGGGTTAGGGTTCGGGTTAGGGTTAGGGTTAGGGTTAGGGTTAGGGTTCGGGTTAGGGTTAGGTTTATGGTTCGGGTTAGGGTTAGGTTTAGGGTTAGGGCTAGGGTTAGGTTTTAGTGTTAGGGTTAATGTTAGGGTTAGGTTTAGGGGTTAGTGTTAGGGTTAGGGTTAGGGTTCGGGTTCGGTTTCGGGTTAGGGTTAGGGTTAGGGTTCGGGTTAGGGTTCGTGTTAGGGTTCGGGTTAGGGTTAGGGTTAGGTTTCGGGTTAGGTTTACGGTTCGGGTTAGGGTTAGGGTTAGGGTTAGGGTTAGGGTTAGGGTTCGGATTAGGGTTAGTGGTTAGGGTTAGGGTTAGGGTTAGGGTTCGGGTTAGGGTTCTGATTAGTGTTGGGGTTAGGGTTAGGGTTAGGGTTAGGGTTCGGGTTACGGTTAGGGTTCGGGTTAGGGTTAGGGTTAGGGTTAGGGTTCGGGTTAGGGTTAGGGTTCGGGTTAGGGTTGGGTTTGGGTTAGGTTTCGGGTTAGGGTTAGGGTTCGGGTTCGGGTTAGAGTTCGGGTTCGGGTTAGGGTTAGGTTTAGGGCGGGGTAGTGTTAGGTTTCGGGTTAGGGTTAGGGTTAGGGTTCGGGTTAGGGTTAGGGTTACTGTTAGGGTTAGGGTTCGTGTTAGGTTTCGGGTTAGGGGTCGCGTTAGGGTTAGGGTTAGGGGTCGGGTTAGGGTTAGGGTTAGGGTTAGTGTTCAGGTTAGGGTTAGGATTCCGGTTAGGGTTAGGGTTAGGGTTCGGGTTCTGGTTAGGGTTAGGGTTGGGGTTCGGGTTAGGGTTCGGGTTAGGGTTCGGGTTAGGGTTAGGGTTAGGGTTCGGGTTCGGGGTTAGTGTTAGGCTTAGGGTTCGGGTTAGGGTTCGGGTTAGGATTAGGATTCGGGTAAGGGGTTTGGGTTCGGGTTAAGGTTAGGGTTAAGGTTATGGTTCCGTTTAGGGTTAGGGTTAGGGTTTGGGTTAGGATTAGGGTAAGGGTTAGGGTTAGGGTTGGGGACGGGTAAGGGTTCGGGTTCGGGTTAGGGTTAGGGTTCGGATTAGGGTTAGGGTTAGGGTTCGGGTTAGGGTTCGGGTTCGCGTTAGCGTTAGGGTTCGGGTTCGGGTTAGCGTTAGGGTTCGGGTTAGGGTTAGGTTTTAGGGTTAGGGTTATTGTTAGGTTTAGGGTTAGATTTAGGGGTTAGGGTTAGGGTTAGGGTTAGGGTTAGGGTTCGGGTTAAGTTTAGGGTTCGGGTTAGGGTTAGGGTTCGGGTTAGGGTTAGGGTTCCAGTTAGGGTTGGGTTAGCGTTAGGATTCGGGTTAGGGTTAGGGTTAGGGTTCGGGTTAGAGTTATGGTTAGGGTTAGGGTTAGGGTTAGGGTTAGGGTTAGGGTTCGGGTTAGGGTTAGGGTTCGGGTTAGGATTAGGGTTAGGGTTTGGGTTAGGGTTATGGTTTGGGTTCGGGTTCGGGGTAGGGTTAGGGTTCGGATTCGGGTTAGGGTTCGGGTTCGGGTTAGGAGTTAGGTTTCGGGTTAGGGTTAGTGTTAGGGTTCGGGTTAGGGTTAGGGTTAGGTTTAGGGTTAGGGTTCGAGTAGGTTTGGGTTAGGATTAGTTTTAGGATTCGGATTAGTTTTAGGGTTCGGGTTAGGATTCGGGTTAGGGTTCGGGTTAGGGTTCGGGTTAGGGTTCGGTTTAGGGTTAGGGTTAGGGTTAGGTTTCGGGTTAGGGTTCGGGTTAGGGTTCGGGTTCGTGTTAGTGTTAGGGTTAGGGTTCCGATTAGGGTTCGGGTTAGGGTTAGGGTTCGGGTTAGGTTTCGGGTTAGGGTTAGGGTTAGGGTTAGGGCTAGGTTTAGGGTTAGGGTTCGGGTTAGAGTTAGGGTTAGGGTTAGGGTTCGGATTATGGTTAGGTTTAGGGTTAGGGTTAAGGTTCGGGTTAGGGTTATTGGTTAGGTTAGGGTTAGGGTTAGGGTTCGGGTTCGGGTTCGGGTTAGGGTTAGGTTTAGGGTTCGTGTTAGTGTTCGGGTTATGGTTCGGGTTAGGGTAAGGGTTCGGGTTCGGGTTAGGGTTCGGGTTTGTGTTAGGTTTCGGGTTCGGGTTAGGGTTAGGGGTTAGTGTTCAGGTTAGGGTTAGGGTTAGGGTTCGGGTTAGGATTAGGGTTCGAGTTAGGGTTAGGGTTAGGGTTAGGGTTCGGGTTAGGGTTAGGGGTTAAGGTTAGGGTTAGGGTTAGGGTTAGGGTTCGGGTTAGGGTTAGGGTTAGGGTTTGTGGTACGGTTAGGTTTAGGGTTAGCGTTAGGGTTTGTGTTAGGGTTAGGGTTATGGTTGGGTTCGGGTTCGGGGCAGGGTTAGGGTTCGGGTTCGGGTTAGGGTTCGGGTTCGGGTACGGGTTAGGGGTTAGGTTTCGGGTTAGTGTTAGGGTTAGGTTTCGGGTTAGGGTTAGGGTTAGGGTTAGGGTTTGGGTTCGGGTTAGGGTTTGGGTTAGGGTTAGAGTTAGGGTTCGGGTTAGGTTTAGGGCTAGGGTTCGGGTTAGGGTTAGGGTTAGGGTTAGGGTTAGGGTTAGGCTTCGGGTTAGGGTTACGGTTAGGGTTAGGGTTAGGGTTAGGTTTCGGGTTCGGGTTAGGGTTAGGGTTAGGGGTTAGGGTTCGGGTTAGGGTTAGGTTTGGGTTCGGGTTAGGGTTAGGGTTAGGGGTTAGGGTTAGGGTTAGGGTTCGGGTTCGGGTTAGGGTTAGGTTTAGTGTTCGGGTTAGGTTTCGGGTTAGGGTTCCGGTTAGGGTAATGGTTCGGGTTCATGTTAGAGTTCGGGTTAGGGTCAGGGTTCGGGTTAGGGTAAGGGTTAGGGTTAGGGTTCGGTTTAGGGTTCGGGTTAGGGTTCGGGTTAGGGTTCGGGTTAGGGTTAGGTTTAGGGTTAGAGTTAGGGTTAGGGTTAGGGTTCGTGTTAGGGTTAGGGTTAGGGTTAGGGTTAGGGTTCGGGTTATGGTTAGGGTTAGGGTTCGTGTTCGGGTTCGGGTTTGGGTTAGGGTTCGGGTTCGGGTTAGGTTTCGGGTTCGGTTTAGTGTTCGGGTGTGGGTTAGGGTTAGGGGTTAGTGTTAGGGTTAGTGTTAGGGTTAGGGTTCGGGATAGGGTTCGGGTTAGGGTTAGGGTTAGGGTTCGGGTTAGGGTTAGGGTTAGGGTTCGGGTTAGGGTTAGGTTTAGGGTTAGGGTTAGCGTTCGGTTTAGGTTTCGGTGTAGGGTTCGGGTTAGGTTTAGGGTTAGGGTTCGGTTTAGGGTTAGGTTTAGGGTTAGAGTTAGGGTTCGGGTTAGGGTTCGGGTTACGGTTAGGGTTAGGGTTAGGGTTAGGGTTCGGGTTAGGGTTAGGGTTATGGTTTGGGTTCGGGTTCGGGGTAGGGTTAGGGTTCGGGTTCGGGTTAGGGTTCGGGTTCGGGTTAGGGTTTAGTGTTCGGGTTAGGGTTAGGGTTAGGGTTCGGGTTAGGGTTAGGGTTAGGTTTAGGGTTAGGGTTAGGGTTCGGGTTAGGGTTTGGGTTAGGGTGAGGGTTAGGGTTCGGTTTAGGTTTAGGGTTAGGGTTCGGGATAGGGTTAGGGTTAGGGTTCGGGTTCGGGTTAGGAGTTAGGGTTCAGGTGAGGGTTAGTGTTAGGTTTCGGGTTAGGGTTAGGGTTAGGGTTAGGGTTCGAGTTAGGGTTTGGGTTAGGGTGAGGGTTAGGGTTCGGTTTAGGTTTAGGGTTAGGGTTCGGGATAGGGTTAGGGTTAGGGTTAGGGTTAGGGTTCGGGTTAGGTTTAGGGTTAGGGTTAGGGTTAGGGTTCGGGTTAGGGTTAGGGGTTAGGGTTAGGGTTAGGGTTTGGGTTAAGGTTCGGGTTAGCGTTAGGGTTAGGGTTAGTGTTAAGTTTCGGGTTAGGGTTAGTTTTATGGTTCGGGTTAGGGTTAGGTTTAGGGTTAGGGTTAGGGTTAGGTTTTAGTGTTAGGGTTAGGGTTAGGGTTAGGTTTAGGGGTTAGGGTTAGGGTTAGGGTTAGGGTTAGGGTTCTGGTTCGGGTTAGGTTTAGGGTTCGGGTTCGGGTAAGGGTTCGGGTTCGGTTTAGGGTTAGTTGTTAATGTTCAGGTTAGGGTTAGGTTTAGGGTTCGGGTTAGGGTTTGGGTTAGGGTTGTGGTTAGGGTTAGGGTTAGGGTTAGGGTTCGGGTTACGGTTAGGGTTCGGGTTAGTGTTAGGTTAGGGTTAGTGTTCGGGTTAGGGTTAGGGTTCGGGTGAGGGTTGGGTTCGGGTTAGGTTTCGGGTTAGGGTTAGGGTTCGGGTTCGGGTTAGGGTTTGGGTTCGGGTTAGGGTTAGGGTTCGGGGTAGGGTTAGGGTTCGGGTTAGGGTTAGGTTTCGGTTTATGGTTAGGGTTAGAGTTCGGGTTCGGGTTTGGGTTAGGGTTCGGGTTCGGGTTAGGGTTCGGGTTCGGATTAGGGTTCGGGTTCGGGTTAGGGTTAGGGGTTAGTGTTAGGGTTAGGGTTAGGGTTCGGGTTATGGTTCGGGTTAGGGTTAGGGTTAGGGTTAGGGTTAGGGTTAGGGTTCCGGTTAGGGTTAGGTTTCGGGTTAGGATTAGGGTTAGGGTTAGGGTTAGGTTTAGGGATCGGGTTAGGGTTAGGTTTGGGGTTATGTTTAACGGTTAGGGTTAGTGTTAGGGTTAGGTTTAGGGTTCGGGTTCGGGTTAGGGTTAGGGTTAGTGTTAGGGTAGGGTTCGGGTTAGGGTTAGGGTTAGGGTTCGGGTTAGGTTTAGGGTTAGGTTTCGGGTTAGGGTTAGGGTTAGGGTTAGGGTTAGGGTTCGGGTTATGGTTAGGGTTAGGGTTAGGGTTAGGTTAAGGGTTAGGGTTCGGGTTAGGGTTAGGTTTAGGGTTAGGGTTAGTGGTTAGGGTTCAGGTTAGGGTTAGGGTTAGGGTTCGGGTTAGGGTTCGGGTTAGGGTTCGGGTTAGGTTAAGGGTTCGGGTTCGGGTTAGGGTTCGGGTTAGGGTTAGGGTTCGGGTTAGGGTTAGGGTTAGGTTTAGGGTTAGGGTTCGGTTTAGGGTTCGGGTTAGGGTTCGGGTTAGTTTTAGGGTTAGAGTTAGGGTTAGGGTTAGGGTTCGGGTTAGGGTTAGGGTTAGGGTTATGGTTAGGTTTAGGGTTCGGGTTATGGTTAGGGTTATGGTTCGGGCTCGGGTTCGGGTTTGGGTTAGGGTTCGGGTTCGGTTTAGGGTTCGGGTTCGGATTAGGGTTCGGGTTCGGGTTAGGGTTAGGGGTTAGTGTTCAGGTTAGGGTTAGGGTTAGGGTTCGGGTTAGGGTTCGGGTTAGGGTTAGGGTTAGGTTTCGGGTTAGGGTTAGGGTTAGTGTTAGGGTTAGTGTTCGGGTTAGGATTAGGGGTTAAGGTTACGGTTAGGGTTAGGGTTAGGGTTAGGGTTAGGGTTAGGGTTCGGGTTAGGGTTAGGTTTAGGTTTAGGGTTAGCGTTCGGTTTAGGGTTCGGGTTAGGGTTCGGGTTAGGTTTAGGGTTAGGGTTCGGGTTAGGGTTAGGTTTAGGGTTAGAGTTAGGGTACGGGTTAGGGTTCGGGTTACGGTTAGGGTTAGGGTTAGGGTTAGGGTTAGGGTTATGGTTTGGGTTCGGGATCGGGGTAGGGTTAGGGTTCGGGTTCGGGTTAGGGTTCGGGTTCGGGTTAGGGGTTAGGGTTCGGGTTAGGGTTACGGTTAGTGTTCGGGTTAGTGTTAGGGTTAGGGTTAGGGTTAGGGTTAGGGTTCGGGTTAGGGTTTGGGTTAGGGTGAGGGTTAGGGTTCGGTTTAGGTTTAGGGTTAGGTTTCGGGATAGGGTTAGGGTTCGGGTTAGGGTTAGGGTTCGGGTTAGGGTTAGGGTTAGGGTTAGTGTTCAGGTTAGGGTTAGGGGTTAGGGTTAGTGTTAGGGTTAGGGTTCGGGTTAGGGTTAGGGTTAGGGTTAGGGTTAGGGTTCGGGTTAGGGTTAGGTTTATGGTTCGGGTTAGGGTTAGGTTTAGGGTTAGGGCTAGGGTTAGGTTTTAGTGTTAGGGTTAATGTTAGGGTTAGGTTTAGGGGTTAGTGTTAGGGTTAGGGTTAGGGTTCGGGTTCGGTTTCGGGTTAGGGTTAGGGTTAGGGTTCGGGTTAGGGTTCGTGTTAGGGTTCGGGTTAGGGTTAGGGTTAGGTTTCGGGTTAGGTTTACGGTTCGGGTTAGGGTTAGGGTTAGGGTTAGGGTTAGGGTTCGGATTAGGGTTAGTGGTTAGGGTTAGGGTTAGGGTTAGGTTTCGGGTTAGGGTTCTGATTAGTGTTGGGGTTAGGGTTAGGGTTAGGGTTAGGGTTCGGGTTACGGTTAGGGTTCGGGTTAGGGTTAGGGTTAGGGTTAGGGTTCGGGTTAGGGTTAGGGTTCGGGTTAGGGTTGGGTTCGGGTTAGGTTTCGGGTTAGGGTTAGGGTTCGGGTTCGGGTTAGAGTTCGGGTTCGGGTTAGGGTTAGGGTTAGGGCGGGGTAGTGTTAGGTTTCGGGTTAGGGTTAGGGTTAGGGTTCGGGTTAGGGTTAGGGTTAGTGTTAGGGTTAGGGTTCGTGTTAGGTTTCGGGTTAGGGGTCGCGTTAGGGTTAGGGTTAGGGGTCGGGTTAGGGTTAGGGTTAGGGTTAGTGTTCAGGTTAGGGTTAGGATTCCGGTTAGGGTTAGGGTTAGGGTTCGGGTTCGGGTTAGGGTTAGGGTTGGGGTTCGGGTTAGGGTTCGGGTTAGGGTTCGGGTTAGGGTTAGGGTTAGTGTTCAGGTTAGGGTTAGGGTTAGGGTTCGGGTTAGGGTTCGGGTTCGAGTTAGGGTTAGGGTTAGGGTTAGGGTTCGGGTTAGGGTTAGGGGTTAAGGTTAGGGTTAGGGTGAGGGTTAGGGTTCGGTTTAGGTTTAGGGTTAGGGTTCGGATAGGGTTAGGGTTAGGGTTAGGGTTAGGGTTCGGGTTAGGGTTAGGGTTAGGGTTAGGGTTCGGGTTAGGGTTAGGGGTTAGGGTTAGGGTTAGGGTTCGGGTTAGGGTTCGGGTTAGCGTTAGGGTTAGGGTTAGTGTTAAGTTTCGGGTTAGGGTTAGTTTTATGGTTCGGGTTAGGGTTAGGTTTAGGGTTAGGGTTAGGGTTAGGTTTTAGTGTTAGGGTTAGGGTTAGGGTTAGGTTTAGGGGTTAGGGTTAGGGTTAGGGTTAGGGTTAGGGTTAGGGTTCGGGTTAGGGTTAGGTTTAGGGTTAGGGTTCGGGTTAGGGTTAGGGTTCGGGTTAGGGTTAGGGTTAGGGTTAGGGTTCGGGTTAGGATTCGGGTTAGGGTTAGGGTTAGGGTTCGGGTTCGGATTAGGGTTCGGGTTCGGGTTAGGCTTAGGGTTCGGGTTCGGGTAAGGGTTCGGGTTCGGGTAAGGGGTTAATGTTCAGGTTAGGGTTAGGGTTAGGGTTCGGGTTAGGATTCGGGTTTGGGTTGGGGTTAGGGTTAGGGTTAGGGTTCGGGTTACGGGTAGGGTTCGGGTTAGGGTTAGGGTTAGGGTTAGGGTTCGGGTTAGAGTTAGGGTTCGGGTTAGGTTTGTGTTCGGGTTAGGTTTCGGGTTAGGGTTAGGGTTCGGGTTCGGGTTAGGGTTTGGGTTCGGGTTAGGGTTAGGGTTAGGGGTCGGGTTAGGGTTAGGGTTCGGGTTCGGGTTAGGGTTAGGGTTCGGTTTAGGGTTAGGGTTAGGGTTAGGGTTAGTGTTCGTGTTAGGGTTCGGGTTAGGGTTCGGGTTAGGGTTAGGGTTAGGGGTCGGGTTAGGGTTAGGGTTAGGGTTAGTGTTCAGGTTAGGGTTAGGATTCGGGTTAGGGTTAGGGTTAGGGTTAGGGTTAGGGTTAGGGTTAGGGTTCCGGTTAGGGTTAGGTTTCGGGTTAGGATTAGGGTTAGGGTTAGGGTTAGGGATCGGTTTAGGGTTAGGTTTGGGGTTATGTTTAACGGTTAGGGTTAGTGTTAGGGTTAGGTTTAGGGTTCGGGTTCGGGTTAGGGTTAGGGTTAGTGTTAGGGTAGGGTTCGGGTTAGGGTTAGGGTTAGGGTTCGGGTTAGGTTTAGGGTTAGGTTTCGGGTTAGGGTTAGGGTTAGGGTTAGGGTTAGGGTTCGGGTTATGGTTAGGGTTAGGGTTAGGGTTAGGTTAAGGGTTAGGGTTCGGGTTAGGGTTAGGTTTAGGGTTAGGGTTAGTGGTTAGGGTTCAGGTTAGGGTTAGGGTTAGGGTTCGGGTTAGGGTTCGGGTTAGGGTTCGGGTTAGGTTAAGGGTTCGGGTTCGGGTTAGGGTTCGGGTTAGGTTTAGGGTTCGGGTTAGGGTTAGGGTTAGGTTTAGGGTTAGGGTTCGGTTTAGGGTTCGGGTTAGGGTTCGGGTTAGTTTTAGGGTTAGAGTTAGGGTTAGGGTTAGGGTTCGGGTTAGGGTTAGGGTTAGGGTTATGGTTAGGTTTAGGGTTCGGGTTATGGTTAGGGTTATGGTTCGGGCTCGGGTTCGGGTTTGGGTTAGGGTTCGGGTTCGGTTTAGGGTTCGGGTTCGGATTAGGGTTCGGGTTCGGGTTAGGGTTAGGGGTTAGTGTTCAGGTTAGGGTTAGGGTTAGGGTTCGGGTTAGGTTTCGGGTTAGGGTTAGGGTTAGGTTTCGGGTTAGGGTTAGGGTTAGTGTTAGGGTTAGTGTTCGGGTTAGGATTAGGGGTTAAGGTTACGGTTAGGGTTAGGGTTAGGGTTAGGGTTAGGGTTAGGGTTCGGGTTAGGGTTAGGTTTAGGTTTAGGGTTAGCGTTCGGTTTAGGGTTCGGGTTAGGGTTCGGGTTAGGTTTAGGGTTAGGGTTCGGGTTAGGGTTAGGTTTAGGGTTAGAGTTAGGGTACGGGTTAGGGTTCGGGTTACGGTTAGGGTTAGGGTTAGGGTTAGGGTTAGGGTTATGGTTTGCGTTCGGGATCGGGGTAGGGTTAGGGTTCGGGTTCGGGTTAGGGTTCGGGTTAGGGGTTAGGGTTCGGGTTAGGGTTACGGTTAGGGTTCGGGTTAGTGTTAGGGTTAGGGTTAGGGTTAGGGTTAGGGTTCGGGTTAGGGTTTGGGTTAGGGTGAGGGTTAGGGTTCGGTTTAGGTTTAGGGTTAGGTTTCGGGATAGGGTTAGGGTTCGGGTTAGGGTTAGGGTTCGGGTTAGGGTTAGGGTTAGGGTTAGTGTTCGGGTTAGGGTTAGGGGTTAGGGTTAGTGTTAGGGTTAGGGTTCGGGTTAGGGTTAGGGTTAGGGTTAGGGTTAGGGTTCGGGTTAGGGTTAGGTTTATGGTTCGGGTTAGGGTTAGGTTTAGGGTTAGGGCTAGGGTTAGGTTTTAGTGTTAGGGTTAATGTTAGGGTTAGGTTTAGGGGTTAGTGTTAGGGTTAGGGTTAGGGTTCGGGTTCGGTTTCGGGTTAGGGTTAGGGTTAGGGTTCGGGTTAGGGTTCGTGTTAGGGTTCGGGTTAGGGTTAGGGTTAGGTTTCGGGTTAGGTTTACGGTTCGGGTTAGGGTTAGGGTTAGGGTTAGGGTTAGGGTTCGGATTAGGGTTAGTGGTTAGGGTTAGGGTTAGGGTTAGGTTTCGGGTTAGGGTTCTGATTAGTGTTGGGGTTAGGGTTAGGGTTAGGGTTAGGGTTCGGGTTACGGTTAGGGTTCGGGTTAGGGTTAGGGTTAGGGTTAGGGTTCGGGTTAGGGTTAGGGTTCGGGTTAGGGTTGGGTTCGGGTTAGGTTTCGGGTTAGGGTTAGGGTTCGGGTTCGGGTTAGAGTTCGGGTTCGGGTTAGGGTTAGGGTTAGGGCGGGGTAGTGTTAGGTTTCGGGTTAGGGTTAGGGTTAGGGTTCGGGTTAGGGTTAGGGTTAGTGTTAGGGTTAGGGTTCGTGTTAGGTTTCGGGTTAGGGGTCGCGTTAGGGTTAGGGTTAGGGGTCGGGTTAGGGTTAGGGTTAGGGTTAGTGTTCAGGTTAGGGTTAGGATTCCGGTTAGGGTTAGGGTTAGGGTTCGGGTTCGGGTTAGGGTTAGGGTTGGGGTTCGGGTTAGGGTTCGGGTTAGGGTTCGGGTTAGGGTTAGGGTTAGTGTTCAGGTTAGGGTTAGGGTTAGGGTTCGGGTTAGGGTTCGGGTTCGAGTTAGGGTTAGGGTTAGGGTTAGGGTTCGGGTTAGGGTTAGGGGTTAAGGTTAGGGTTAGGGTGAGGGTTAGGGTTCGGTTTAGGTTTAGGGTTAGGGTTCGGGATAGGGTTAGGGTTAGGGTTAGGGTTAGGGTTCGGGTTAGGGTTAGGGTTAGGGTTAGGGTTCGGGTTAGGGTTAGGGGTTAGGGTTAGGGTTAGGGTTCGGGTTAGGGTTCGGGTTAGCGTTACGGTTAGTGTTAGTGTTAAGTTTCGGGTTAGGGTTAGTTTTATGGTTCGGGTTAGGGTTAGGTTTAGGGTTAGGGTTAGGGTTAGGTTTTAGTGTTAGGGTTAGGGTTAGGGTTAGGTTTAGGGGTTAGGGTTAGGGTTAGGGTTAGGGTTAGGGTTAGGGTTCGGGTTAGGGTTAGGTTTAGGGTTAGGGTTCGGGTTAGGGTTAGGGTTCGGGTTAGGGTTAGGGTTAGGGTTAGGGTTCGGGTTAGGATTCGGGTTAGGGTTAGGGTTAGGGTTCGGGTTCGGATTAGGGTTCGGGTTCGGGTTAGGCTTAGGGTTCGGGTTCGGGTAAGGGTTCGGGTTCGGGTAAGGGGTTAATATTCAGGTTAGGGTTAGGGTTAGGGTTCGGGTTAGGATTCGGGTTTGGGTTGGGGTTAGGGTTAGGGTTAGTGTTCGGGTTACGGGTAGGGTTCGGGTTAGGGTTAGGGTTAGGGTTAGGGTTCGGGTTAGAGTTAGGGTTCGGGTTAGGTTTGTGTTCGGGTTAGGTTTCGGGTTAGGGTTAGGGTTCGGGTTCGGGTTAGGGTTTGGGTTCGGGTTAGGGTTAGGGTTAGGGGTCGGGTTAGGGTTAGGGTTCGGGTTCGGGTTAGGGTTAGGGTTCGGTTTAGGGTTAGGGTTAGGGTTAGGGTTAGTGTTCGTGTTAGGGTTCGGGTTAGGGTTCGGGTTAGGGTTAGGGTTAGGGGTCGGGTTAGGGTTAGGGTTAGGGTTAGTGTTCAGGTTAGGGTTAGGATTCGGGTTAGGGTTAGGGTTAGGGTTCGGGTTCGGGGTTAGTGTTAGGGTTAGGGTTCGGGTTAGTGTTAGGGTTAGGGTTAGGATTCGGGTAAGGGGTTTGGGTTCGGGTTCAGGTTAGGGTTAAGGTTAGGGTTCCGGTTAGGGTTAGGGTTAGTTTTCGGGTTAGGATTAGGGTTAGGGTTAGGGTTAGGGTTGGGGACGGGTTAGGGTTCGGGTTAGGGTTAGGGTTAGGGTTCGGGTTAGGGTTAGGGTTCGGGTTAGGGTTAGGTTTTAGGGTTAGGTTTAGGGTTAGGTTTAGGGTTAGATTTAGGGGTTAGAGTTAGGGTTAGGATTAGGGTTAGGGTTCGGGTTAAGTTTAGGTTTTGGGTTAGGGTTAGGTTTCGGGTTCGGGTTAGGGGTTAGGGTTCGGGTTAGGGTTAGGTTTAGGGTTCGGGTTAGGGTTAGGGTTATGGTTCGGGTTAGGGTTTGGGTTAGGGTGAGGGTTAGGGTTCGGTTTAGGTTTAGGGTTACGGTTCGGGATAGGGTTAGGGTTAGGGTTAGGGTTAGGGTTCGGGTTAGGGTTAGGGTTAGGGTTAGGGTTAGGGTTCGGGTTAGGGTTAGGGGTTAAGGTTAATGTTAGTGTTAGGGTTAGGGTTCGGGTTAGGGTTAGGGTTAAGGTTCGGGTTAGGGTTAGGTTTATGGTACGGGTTAGGGTTAGGTTTAGGGTTAGGGTTAGGGTTAGGTTTTAGTGTTAGGGTTAGGGTTAGGGTTAGGTTAAGGGGTTAGGGTTAGGGTTAGGTTTAGGGTTAGGGTTAGGGTTCGGGTTAGGGTTAGGGTTAGGTTTCGGGTTCGGTTTCGGGTTAGGGTTAGGGTTAGGGTTCGGGTTAGGGTTCGTGTTAGGGTTCGGGTTAGGGTTAGGGTTAGGGTTCGGGTTAGGGTTAGGTTTCGGATTAGGGTTAGGGTTAGGGTTAGGGTTCGGGTTAGGGTTCGGGTTAGGGTTCTGGTTAGGGTTAGGGTTAGGCTTCGGGTTAGGGTTAGGTTTAGGTTTAGATTTAGGGTTAGGGGTAGGGTTCGGGTTAGGGTTAGGGTTAGGGTTAGGGTTAGGGTTAGGATTCGGGGTAGGGTTGGGTTAGGGTTCGGGTTAGGGTTGTGTTCGGGTTAGGTTTCGGGTTAGGGTTAGGGTTCTGGTTCGGGATAGGGTTTGGGTTCGGGTTAGGGTTAGGGTTAGGGTTCGGGTTAGGGTTAGGTTCGGGTTAGGGTTAGGGTTAGGGTTCGGGTTCGGGTTAGGGTTAGGGTTAGGGTTCGTGTTAGGGTTCGGATTAGGGGTCGGGTTAGGGTTAGGGTTAGGGGTCGGGTTAGGGTTAGGGTTAGGGTTAGTATTCAGTTTAGGGTTAGGATTCGGGTTAGGGTTAGGGTTAGTGTTCGGGTTCGGGTTAGGGTTAGGGTTAGGGTTCGGGTTCGGGGTTAGTGTTAAGGTTAGGGTTCGGGTTAGGGTTCGGGTTAGGGTTAGGATTCGGGTAAGGGGTTTGGGTTCGGGTTCAGGTTAGGGTTAAGGTTAGGGTTCCGGTTAGGGTTAGGGTTAGGGTTCGGGTTAGGATTAGGGTTAGGTTTAGGGTTAGGGTTGGGGACGGGTTAGGGTTCGGGTTAGGGTTAGGGTTAGGGTTCGGGTTAGGGTTAGGGTTCGGGTTAGGTTAGGTTTTAGGGTTAGGGTTAGGGTTAGGTTTAGGGTAGATTTAGGGGTTAGGGTTAGGTTTAGGGTTAGGGTTCGGGTTAAGTTTAGCGTTCGGTTTAGGGTTAGGTTTCGGTTTAGGGTTAGGGTTAGGGTTCGGGTTAGGGTTAGGGTTACGGTTAGGATTCGGGTTAGGGTTAGGGTAAGGGTTCGGGTTAGATTTATGGTTAGGGTTACGGTTAGGGTTCGGGTTAGTGTTAGGGTTAGGGTTCGGGTTAGGGTTAGGGTTCGGGTTAGGGTTAGGGTTAGGGTTCGGGTTAGGGTTATGGTTTGGTTTCGGGTTCGGGGTAGGGTTAGGGTTCGGTTTCGGGTTAGGTTTCGGGTTCGGGTTAGGGGTTAGGTTTCGGTTTAGGGTTAGTGTTAGGGTTCAGGTTAGGTTTAGGGGTTAAGGTTAGGGTTAGGGTTAGGGTTAGGGTTAGGGGTTAAGGTTAGGGTTAGGGTTAGAGGTAGGTTTCGGGTTAGGGTTAGGGTTAGGGTTAGGGTTAGGGTTCTGGTTACGGTTAGGGTTAGGGTTAGGGTTAGGGTTCGGGTTAGGGTTAGGGTTATGGTTGGGTTCGGTTACGGGGCAGTGTTAGGGTTCGTGTTCGGGTTAGGGTTCAGGTTCGGGTTCGGGTTAGGGGTTAGGGGACGAGTTAGAGTTAGGGTTAGGTTTCGGGTTAGGGTTAGGGTTAGGGTTAGGGTTAGGGTTAGGGTTCGGGTTAGGGTTTTGGTTAGGGTTAGGGTTAGGGTTCGGGTTAGGTTTAGGGTTAGGGTTCGGGTTCGGGTTAGGGTTAGGGTTAGGTTTAGGGTTCGGGTTAGGGTTAGGGTTACGGTTAGGGTTAGGGTTAGGTTTAGGGTTAGGGTTACGGTTAGGGTTAGGGTTAGTGGTTAGGGTTAGGGTTCCGGTTAGGGTTAGGGTTAGGGTTCGGGTTCGGGTTAGGATTAGGGTTAGGGTTCGTGTTAGGGTTCGGGTTAGGGGTCGGGTTAGGGTTAGGGTTAGGGGTCGGGTTAGGGTTAGGGTTAGGGTTAGGGTTCGGGTTCGGGTTAGGGTTAGGGTTAGGGTTCGGTTTAGGTTTAGGGTTAGGTTTCGGGATAGGGTTAGGGTTAGGTTTCGGGATACGGTTAGGGTTAGGGTTAGGGTTAGGGTTCGGTTTAGGGTTAGGGTTAGGTTTCGGGTTAGGGTTAGGTTTATGGTTCGGCTTAGGGTTAGGTTTAGGGTTAGGGTTAGGGTTAGGTTTTAGTTTTAGGGTTAGGGTTAGGGTTA
The DNA here is from genome assembly GCA_032313775.1 of Urocyon cinereoargenteus. NCBI lineage: Eukaryota > Metazoa > Chordata > Mammalia > Carnivora > Canidae > Urocyon > Urocyon cinereoargenteus. The sequence goes on from JAVLSZ010000034.1 coordinate 3,761,507, forward strand.
GGTTTAGGGGTTAGGGTTAGGGTTTGGTTTAGGGATCGGGTTAGGGTTCGGGTTAGGGTTAGGGTTAGGGTTCGGGTTCGGTTTCGGTTTAGGGTTAGAGTTAGGGTTCGGGTTAGAGTTCGTGTTAGGGTTCGGGTTAGGGTTAGGGTTAGGGTTCGGGTTAGGTTTAGGGTTCGGGTTAGGGTTAGGGTTAGGGTTAGGGTTCTGGTTAGGTTTCGGGTTAGGGTTCTGGTTAGGGTTAGGTTTAGGGTTCGGGTTAGGGTTAGGTTTAGGTTTAGAGTTAGATTTAGGGGTAGGGTTTGGGTTCGGGTTAGGGTTAGGGTTAGGGTTAGGGTTAGGATTCGGGTTAGGGTTAGGGTTAGGGTTCGGGTTCGGGTTAGGGTTCGGGTTCGGGTTAGGGTTCGGGTTCGGGTAAGGGTTCGGGTTCGGGTTAGGGTTAGGGGTTAATGTTCAGGTTAGGATTAGGGTTAGGGTTCGGGTTAGGGTTCGGGTTAGGGTTGGGGTTAGGGTTAGGGTTAGGGTTAGGGTTCGGTTTACGGTTAGGGTTCGGGTTAGGGTTAGGGTTAGGGTTAGGGTTCGGGTTAGGGTTAGGGTTCGGGTTAGGGTTGTGTTCGGGTTAGGTTTCGGGTTAGGGTTAGGGTTCGGGTTCGGGTTAGGGTTTGGGTTCTGGTTAGGGTTAGGGTTAGGGTTCGGGTTAGGGTTAGGGTTCGGGTTCGGGTTAGGGTTAGGGTTCGGGTTAGGGTTAGGGTTAGGGTTAGGGTTCGTGTTAGGGTTCGGGTTAGGGGTCGGGTTAGGGTTAGGGTTAGGGGTCGGGTTAGGGTTAGGGTTAGGGTTAGTGTTCAGGTTAGGGTTAGGATTCGGGTTAGGGTTAGGGTTAGGGTTCGGGTTCGGGTTAGGGTTAGGGTTGGGGTTCGGGTTAGGGTTAGGGTTCGGGTTCGGGGTTAGTGTTAAGGTTAGGGTTCGGGTTAGGGTTCGGGTTAGGGTTAGGATTCGGGTAAGGGGTTTGGGTTCGGGTTCAGGTTAGGGTTAAGGTTAGGGTTCCGGTTAGGGTTACGGTTAGGGTTCGGGTTAGGATTAGGGTTAGGGTTAGGATTAGGGTTGGGGACGGGTTAGGGTTAGGGTTAGGGTTAGGGTTAGGTTTCGGGTTAAGTTTAGGGTTCGGGTTAGGGTTAGGTTCGGGTTAGGGTTAGGGTTAGTGTTCGGGTTAGGGTTAGGGTTAGGGTTAGGATTCGGGTTAGGGTTAGGGTAAGGGTTCGGGTTAGAGTTATGGTTACGGTTAGGGTTAGGGTTCATGTTAGGGTTAGGGTTAGGGTTCGGGTTAGCGTTAGGGTTCGGGTTAGGGTTCGGGTTACGGTTAGAGTTAGGGTTAGGTTTAGGGTTCGGGTTAGGGTTAGGGTTATGGTTTGGGTTCGGGTTCGGGGTAGGGTTAGGGTTCGGGTTCGGGTTAGGGTTCGTGTTCGGGTTAGGGGTTAGTGTTTGGGTGTGGGTTAGGGTTAGGGTTCGGGTTAGGTTTAGGGTTAGGGTTAGGGTTAGGGTTCGGGTTAGGGTTTGGGTTAGGGTGAGGGTTAGGGTTCGGTTTAGGTTTAGGGTTAGGGTTCGGGATAGGGTTAGGTTTAGGGTTCGGGTTCGGGTTAGGGGTTAGGGTTCGGGTTAGGGTTAGGTTTAGGGTTCGGTTTAGGGTTAGGGTTATGGTTCGGGTTAGGGTTTGGGTTAGGGTGAGGGTTAGGGTTCGGTTTAGGTTTAGGGTTACGGTTCGGGATAGGGTTAGGGTTAGGGTTAGGGTTAGGGTTCGGGTTAGGGTTAGGGTTAGGGTTAGGGTTAGGGTTCGGGTTAGGGTTAGGGGTTAAGGTTAATGTTAGTGTTAGGGTTAGGGTTCGGGTTAGGGTTAGGGTTAAGGTTCGGGTTAGGGTTAGGTTTATGGTTCGGGTTAGGGTTAGGTTTAGGGTTAGGGTTAGGGTTAGGTTTTAGTGTTAGTGTTAGGGTTAGGGTTAGGTTAAGGGGTTAGGGTTAGGGTTAGGTTTAGGGTTAGGGTTAGGGTTCGGGTTAGGGTTAAGGTTAGGTTTCGGGTTCGGTTTCGGGTTAGGGTTAGGGTTAGGGTTCGGGTTAGGGTTCGTGTTAGGGTTCGGGTTAGGGTTAGGGTTAGGGTTCGGGTTAGGGTTAGGTTTCGTGTTAGGGTTAGGGTTAGGGTTAGGGTTCGGTTAGGGTTCGGGTTAGGGTTCTGGTTAGGGTTAGGGTTAGGCTTCGGGTTAGGGTTAGGTTTAGGTTTAGATTTAGGGTTAGGTGTAGGGTTCGGGTTAGGGTTAGGGTTAGGGTTAGGGTTAGGGTTAGGATTCGGAGTAGGGTTGGGTTAGGGTTCGGGTTAGGGTTGTGTTCGGGTTAGGTTTCGGGTTAGGGTTAGGGTTCGGGTTCGGGTTAGGGTTTGGGTTCGGGTTAGGGTTAGGGTTAGGGTTCGGGTTAGGGTTAGGTTCGGGTTAGGGCTAGGGTTAGGGTTCGGGTTCGGGTTAGGGTTAGGGTTAGGGTTCGTGTTAGGGTTCGGGTTAGGGGTCGGGTTAGGGTTAGGGTTAGGGGTCGGGTTAGGGTTAGGGTTAGGGTTAGTGTTCAGTTTAGGGTTAGGATTCGGGTTAGGGTTAGGGTTAGTGTTCGGGTTCGGGTTAGGGTTAGGGTTAGGGTTCGGGTTCGGGGTTAGTGTTAAGGTTAGGGTTCGGGTTAGGGTTCGGGTTAGGGTTAGGATTCGGGTAAGGGTTTTGGGTTCGGGTTCAGGTTAGGGTTAAGGTTAGGGTTCCGGTTAGGGTTAGGGTTAGGGTTCGGGTTAGGATTAGTGTTAGGTTTAGGGTTAGGGTTGGGGACGGGTTAGGGTTCGGGTTAGGGTTAGGGTTAGGGTTCGGGTTAGGGTTAGGGTTCGGGTTAGGTTAGGTTTTAGGGTTAGGGTTAGGGTTAGGTTTAGGGTAGATTTAGGGGTTAGGGTTAGGGTTAGGGTTAGGGTTCGGGTTAAGTTTAGCGTTCGGTTTAGGGTTAGGTTTCGTTTTAGGGTTAGGGTTAGGGTTCGGGTTAGGGTTAGGGTTACGGTTAGGATTCGGGTTAGGGTTAGGGTAAGGGTTCGGGTTAGATTTATGGTTAGGGTTACGGTTAGGGTTCGGGTTAGGGTTAGGGTTAGGGTTAGGGTTCGGGATAGGGTTAGGGTTCGGGTTAGGGTTAGGGTTAGGGTTCGTGTTAGGGTTATGGTTTGGGTTCGGGTTCGGGGTAGGGTTAGGGTTCGGTTTCGGGTTAGGTTTCGGGTTCGGGTTAGGGGTTAGGTTTCGGTTTAGGGTTAGTGTTAGGGTTCAGGTTAGGTTTAGGGGTTAAGGTTAGGGTTAGGGTTAGGGTTAGGGTTAGGGGTTAAGGTTAGGGTTAGGGTTAGGGGTAGGTTTCGGGTTAGGGTTAGGGTTAGGGTTAGGGTTCGGGTTACGGTTAGGGTTAGGGTTAGGGTTAGGGTTCGGATTAGGGTTAGGGTTATGGTTGGGTTCGGTTACGGGGCAGTGTTAGGGTTCGTGTTCGGGTTAGGGTTCAGGTTCGGGTTCGGGTTAGGGGTTAGGGGACGGGTTAGAGTTAGGGTTAGGTTTCGGGTTAGGGTTAGGGTTAGGGTTAGGGTTCGGGTTAGGGTTTGGGTTAGGGTTAGGGTTAGGGTTCGGGTTAGGTTTAGGGTTAGGGTTCGGGTTCGGGTTAGGGTTAGGGTTAGGTTTAGGGTTCGGGTTAGGGTTAGGGTTAGGGTTAGGTTTAGGGTTAGGTTTAGGGTTAGGGTTACGGTTAGGGTTAGGGTTAGTGGTTAGGGTTAGGGTTCCGGTTAGGGTTAGGGTTAGGGTTCGGGTTAGGGTTAGGGTTAGGGTTAGGGGTTAGGGTTAGGGTTAGGGTTAGGCTTTGGGTTCGGGTTAGGTTTAGGTTTAGGGTTCGGGTTAGGGTTCGTGTTAGGTTTCGGGTTAGGGTAAGGGTTCGGGTTCGGATTAGGGTTCGGGTTAGGTTTAGGGTTCGGGTTTGGGTTAGGGTTAGGGTTACGGTTAGGGTTCGGTTTAGGATTCGGGTTAGGGTTCGGGTTAGGTTTAGTGTTAGGGTTCGGGTTAGGGTTAGGTTTAGGTTTAGAGTTAGGGTTAGGGTTAGGGTTCGGGTTAGGGTTAGGGTTCGGGTTAGGGTTAGGGTTAGGGTTAGGTTTCGGGTTCAGGTTCGGGTTTGGGTTAGGGTTCGGGTTCGGGTTATGGTTCGGGTTCGGGCTAGGGTTCGGGTTCGGGTTCGGTTTAGGGGTTAGTGTTCAGGTTAGGGTTAGGGTTAGGGTTCGGGTTAGGGTTCGGTTTAGGGTTAGGGTTAGGGTTCGGGTTAGGGTTAGGTTTAGGGTTAGGGTTAGGGTTAGTGTTCAGGTTAGGGTTAGGGGTTAAGGTTAGGGTTTGGGTTAGGGTTAGGGTTCGGATTAGGGTTAGGTTTAGGGTTAGGGTTAGGGTTAGGGTTCGGGATACGGTTAGTGTTAGGGTTAGGGTTAGGACTCAGGTTAGTGTTAGGGTTATGTTTTGGGTTCGGGTTCGGGGTAGGGTTAGGGTTCGGGTTCGGGTTAGGTTTCGGGTTCGGGTTAGGTATTAGGGTTCGGGTTAGGGTTAGGGTTAGGGTTCGGGTTAGCGTTAGGGTTAGGGTTAGGGTTAGGGTTAGGGTTCGGGTTTGCGTTAGGGTTAGTGTTAGGGTTAGGGTTCGGTTTAGGGTGAGGGGTTAGGGTTAGGGTTAGGGTTAGGTTTCGGGTTAGGGTTAGGGTTAGGGGAAGGGTTCGGGTTAGGGTTAGGTTTATGGTTCGGGTTAGGGTTATGTTTAGGGTTAGGGTTAGGGTTAGGTTTTAGGTTTAGGGTTAGGGTTAGGGTTAGGGGTTAGGGTTAGGGTTAGGGTTAGGGTTAGTGTTAGGGTAGGGTTCGGGTTCGGGTTAGGGTTAGGGTTCGGGTAAGGGTTCGGTTTCGGGTTAGGGTTAGGGGTTAGTGTTCAGGTTAGGGTTAGGGTTAGGGTTCGGGTTAGGGTTAGGGTTAGGTTTAGTGTTAGGGTTAGAGTTCGGGTTAGGATTGGGGGTTAAGGTTAGGGTTAGGGTTAGGGTTAGGGTTAGGGTTAGGGTTCGGGTTAGGGTTAGGTTTAGGGTTAGGGTTAGCGTTCGGTTTAGGGTTCGGGTTAGGTTTCGGGTTAGGTTTAGGGTTAGGGTTCGGGTTAGGGTTAGGTTTAGGGTTAGAGTTAGGGTACGGGTTAGGGTTCGGGTTACGGTTAGGGTTAGGGTTAGGGTTAGGGTTAGGGTTATGGTTTGGTTTCGGGATCGGGATAGGGTTAGGGTTCGGGTTCGGGTTAGGGTTCGGGTTCGGGTTAGGGGTTAGGGTTCGGGTTCGGGTTAGGGTTAGGGTTCGGGTTAGGGTTAGGGTTAGGGTTAGGGTTAGGGTTAGGTTTCGGGTTAGGGTTTGGGTTAGGGTGAGGTTTAGGGTTCGGTTTAGATTTAGGGTTAGGGTTCGGGATAGGATTAGGGTTAGGGTTAGGGTTAGGGTTCGGGTTAGGGTTAGGGTTAGGGTTCGGGTTAGGGTTAGGGGTTAGGGTTAGGGTTATGGTTAGGTTTCGGGTTAGGGTTAGGGTTAGGGTTAGGTTTAGGGTTCGGGTTAGGGTTAGGTTTATGGTTCGGTTTAGGGTTAGGTTTAGGGTTAGGGTTAGGGTTAGGTTTTACTGTTAGGGTTAAGGTTAGGGTTAGGTTTAGTGGTTAGGGTTAGGGTTAGGGTTCGGGTTAGGGTTAGGGTTCGGGTTCGGGTTAGGGTTAGGGTTCGGGTTAGGGTTAGGGTTAGGGTTAGGGTTCGTGTTAGGGTTCGGGTTAGGGGTCGGGTTAGGGTTAGGGTTAGGGGTCGGGTTAGGGTTAGGGTTAGGGTTAGGGTTCGGGTTCGGGTTAGGTTTAGGGTTAGGGTTCGGTTTAGGTTTAGGGTTAGGTTTCGGGATAGGGTTAGGGTTAGGTTTCGGGATAGGGTTAGGGTTAGGGTTAGGGTTAGGGTTCGGTTTAGGGTTAGGGTTAGGTTTCGGGTTAGGGTTAGGTTTATGGTTCGGCTTAGGGTTAGGTTTAGGGTTAGGGTTAGGGTTAGGTTTTAGTTTTAGGGTTAGGGTTAGGGTTAGGTTTAGGGGTTAGGGTTAGGGTTTGGTTTAGGGATCGGGTTAGGGTTCGGGTTAGGGTTAGGGTTAGGGTTCGGGTTCGGTTTCGGTTTAGGGTTAGAGTTAGGGTTCGGGTTAGAGTTCGTGTTAGGGTTCGGGTTAGGGTTAGGGTTAGGGTTCGGGTTAGGTTTAGGGTTCGGGTTAGGGTTAGGGTTAGGGTTAGGGTTCTGGTTAGGTTTCGGGTTAGGGTTCTGGTTAGGGTTAGGGTTAGGGTTCGGGTTAGGGTTAGGTTTAGGTTTAGAGTTAGATTTAGGGGTAGGGTTCGGGTTCGGGTTAGGGTTAGGGTTAGGGTTAGGGTTAGGATTCGGGTTAGGGTTAGGGTTAGGGTTCGGGTTCGGGTTAGGGTTCGGGTTCGGGTTAGGGTTCGGGTTCGGGTAAGGGTTCGGGTTCGGGTTAGGGTTAGGGGTTAATGTTCAGGTTAGGATTAGGGTTAGGGTTCGGGTTAGGGTTCGGGTTAGGGTTGGGGTTAGGGTTAGGGTTAGGGTTAGGGTTCGGTTTACGGTTAGGGTTCGGGTTAGGGTTAGGGTTAGGGTTAGGGTTCGGGTTAGGGTTAGGGTTCGGGTTAGGGTTGTGTTCGGGTTAGGTTTCGGGTTAGGGTTAGGGTTCGGGTTCGGTTTAGGGTTTGGGTTCTGGTTAGGGTTAGGGTTAGGGTTCGGGTTAGGGTTAGGGTTCGGGTTCGGGTTAGGGTTAGGGTTCGGGTTAGGGTTAGGGTTAGGGTTAGGGTTCGTGTTAGGGTTCGGGTTAGGGGTCGGGTTAGGGTTAGGGTTAGGGGTCGGGTTAGGGTTAGGGTTAGGGTTAGTGTTCAGGTTAGGGTTAGGATTCGGGTTAGGGTTAGGGTTAGGGTTCGGGTTCGGGTTAGGGTTAGGGTTGGGGTTCGGGTTAGGGTTAGGGTTCGGGTTCGGGGTTAGTGTTAAGGTTAGGGTTCGGGTTAGGGTTCGGGTTAGGGTTAGGATTCGGGTAAGGGGTTTGGGTTCGGGTTCAGGTTAGGGTTAAGGTTAGGGTTCCAGTTAGGGTTACGGTTAGGGTTCGGGTTAGGATTAGGGTTAGGGTTAGGATTAGGGTTGGGGACGGGTTAGGGTTAGGGTTAGGGTTAGGGTTAGGGTTCGGGTTAAGTTTAGGGTTCGGGTTAGGGTTAGGTTCGGGTTAGGGTTAGGGTTAGTGTTCGGGTTAGGGTTAGGGTTAGGGTTAGGATTCGGGTTACGGTTAGGGTAAGGGTTCGGGTTAGAGTTATGGTTACGGTTAGGGTTAGGGTTCATGTTAGGGTTAGGGTTAGGGTTCGGGTTAGCGTTAGGGTTCGGGTTAGGGTTCGGGTTACGGTTAGAGTTAGGGTTAGGTTTAGGGTTCGGGTTAGGGTTAGGGTTATGGTTTGGGTTCGGGTTCGGGGTCGGGTTAGGGTTCGGGTTCGGGTTAGGGTTCGTGTTCGGGTTAGGGGTTAGTGTTTGGGTGAGGGTTAGGGTTAGGGTTCGGGTTAGGTTTAGGGTTAGGGTTAGGGTTAGGGTTCGGGTTAGGGTTTGGGTTAGGGTGAGGGTTAGGGTTCGGTTTAGGTTTAGGGTTAGGGTTCGGGATAGGGTTAGGGTTAGGGTTCGGGTTCGGGTTAGGGGTTAGGGTTCGGGTTAGGGTTAGGTTTAGGGTTCGGGTTAGGGTTAGGGTTATGGTTCGGGTTAGGGTTTGGGTTAGGGTGAGGGTTAGGGTTCGGTTTAGGTTTAGGGTTACGGTTCGGGATAGGGTTAGGGTTAGGGTTAGGGTTAGGGTTCGGGTTAGGGTTAGGTTTAGGGTTAGGGTTAGGGTTCGGGTTAGGGTTAGGGGTTAAGGTTAATGTTAGTGTTAGGGTTAGGGTTCGGGTTAGGGTTAGGGTTAAGGTTCGGGTTAGGGTTAGGTTTATGGTTCGGGTTAGGGTTAGGTTTAGGGTTAGGGTTAGGGTTAGGTTTTAGTGTTAGTGTTAGGGTTAGGGTTAGGTTAAGGGGTTAGGGTTAGGGTTAGGTTTAGGGTTAGGGTTAGGGTTCGGGTTAGGGTTAGGGTTAGGTTTCGGGTTCGGTTTCGGGTTAGGGTTAGGGTTAGGGTTCGGGTTAGGGTTCGTGTTAGGGTTCGGGTTAGGGTTAACGTTTGGGTACGGGTTCGGGTTAGGGTTAGGCTTAGGGTTAGGGGTTAGGGTTAGAGTTAGGATTAGGCTACGGGTAGGGTTAGGGTACGGGTTATGTTTAGGGTTAAGTTTCGGTTAGGGTTTGGGTACGGCCTAGGGTTACGTTTAGGGTTAGGGTATGGGTTAGGTTTAGGGTTAGTGTTCGTGTACGGTATAGGGTTAGGGTACGGGATAGGGTTAGTGTTACGGTCAGGGTAAGGGTTAGGTTTAGGGTCCGGGTTAGTGTTAGGGCTAGGGTTAGCGCTAGGGTATGGGTTAGGGTTACTGTTAGGGTTTGGGTACGGGTTAGGGTTAGGGTTAGGTTACAGGATAGGTTTGGGTACGCCTTAGGTAGAGGATTAGGGTTACGTTTAGGGTACGGTTTAGGGTTAGGGTTAGGTTTAGGGTTAGGGTTAGGGTATGGTTTAGGCTTAGGGTATGGGTTAGGGTTTGGGTCAGGGTTAGGGTAGATTTAGGGTACGAGATAGGGTTAGGGTTAGGTTTATGGTTAGGTTACGGTTTAGGGTTAGGTTTAGGTGTGGGTTAGGGTTAGGGTTAGGTTAAGTTATGGGTTAGGGTTAGGGTTGGTGTTAGGGTACATGTTAATTTTAGGGTTAGGGTTTGGGTCAGGGTTACGGTTAAGTTTAGGGTTTGGTTTAGGGTATGGGTTAGGGTTTGGTTACGGGTAAGGGTTATAGTTAGGGTTAGGGTTAAGTTTAGGTTTAGGGTGCGGGTTAGGGTTAGGGTTAGGGTTAGCCCTAGGGTATGGGTTAGGGTTACTGTTAGGTTTTGGGTACGGTTTAGGGTTAGGCTTAGGTTACGGGATAGAGTTGGGTACGTGTTAGGTCATGGGTTAGGGTTAGGTTTATGTACGGGTATGGGTTAGGCTTAGGGTACGGGTTCAGGTTAGGGTCAGGGTTAGGGTTAGTGTTAGGGTTAGGGTACGGGTTAGGGTTAGGTTTAGGGTACGGTTCGGGTTAGGTTTAGGGTTAAGGTACAGGTTAGGTTTAGGGTACGGGTTAGGGTTAGGTTAGGGTCAGGGTTAGGGTTAGGGTTAGGACACGAATAATGGTTAGGGTTAGGGTATGGGTTAGGTTTAGGGTTATGGTACGGGTTTGGGTTACAGTACGGGTTAGGGTTAGGGTGAGGTTTAGGGTTAGGGTTAGAGTACAGTTAGGGTTAGAATTAGGGTTAGAGTACGGGATAGGGTTGGTGTTAGGGTTAGGGTTTGGGTTAGGGTATGGGTACGGGTACGGGTTAGGGTTAGGGTTAGGGTTAGGGTATGGGTTAGGCTTAGGGTACGGTTTAGGGTTACGTTTAGGGTCAGGTTTAGGGTTAGGGTTAGGGTTAGGGTTAGCACTACGGTATGGGTTAGGGTTACTGTTAGGTTTTGGGTACGGGTTAGGGTTAAGGTTAGGTTATGGGATAGGGTTGGGTATGGGTTAGGTCAAGGGTTAGGTTTAGGTTTAGGTACGGGTTAGGGTTAGGGTTAGGATTAGGGTTAGGGTTACGGTATGGGTTAGGCTTAGTGTACGGGTTAGGATTAGGGTTAGGGTACGGGTTAGGGTTAGGTTTAGGGTACAGGTTAGGGTTAGTTTGGGGTTAGGGTATGGGTTAGGTTTAGGGTACGGGTTAGGGTTAGGGTTAGGGTCAGGGTTAGGGTTAGGGTTAGGGTTGGGTACGGGTTAGGGTTAGGTTTAGGGTACGGGTTAGGGTTAGTTTTAGGGTTGGGGTACAAGTTAGGTTTAGGGTACAGGTTAGGGTTAGGGTTACGGTCATTGTTAGGATTAGGGTTAGGGTACGAATTAGGGTTAGGGTTAGGGTACGGGTTAGGGATAGGGTTATGGTATGGGTTAGGGTTACAGTACAGGTTAGGGTTAGGGTGAGGTTTAAGGTTAGGGTTAGAATACGGTTATGGTTAGGGTTAGGGTTAGATTACGGGTTAGGGTTAGTGTTAGGATTAGGGTTAGGGTCAGGGTTAGAGTACGGGATAGGGTTAGTGTAAGGATTAGTGTTAGAGTACGGGGTAGGGTTAGTGTTAGGGTTAGGGTTAGGTTTAGAGTACGGGTTAGGGTTAGTGTTAGGGATAGGGTTAGGTTTAGCGTACGGGTACGGGTTAGGGTTAGGGTTAGGGTTAGAGTACGGGGAAGGTTAGGGTTAGGGTTAGGGTTAGGGTACGAGTTAGGGTTAGGGGTAGGTTTAGGGTTAGGGTTAGGTTATGGGTTAGGCTTAGAGTACGGGTTAGGGTTAGGGTTAGGGTCAGGTTTAGGGTTAGTGATAGGGTACGAGTTAGGGTTAGGGTTAGTTTTAGGGTACGGTTTAGGGTTGCGTTTAGGTTTAGGGTTAGGGTTAGAGTACGGGGTAGGATTAGTGTTAGGGTTAGGTTAAGGGTTAAGGTACGGGTTAGGGTTAGAGTTAGGCTTAGGGTTAGAGTACGGGGTAGGGTTAGGGTTAGGGTTGGAGTTCGGATAGGGTTAGGGTTAGAGTTAGGATTAGGTTACGGGTTAGGGTTAGTGTATGGGTTAGGGTTAGGGTCAGTGTTAGGGTTAGGGTACGAGTTAGGTTTAGGGTTGGGGTACGGTTAAGGGTTATGGTTAGCGTTAGGGTTAGGGTTAAGTTTAGGGTGCGGTTTAGGGTTAGGGTTAGGGTTAGGGTTAGAGTACGGGTTTGGGTTAGTGTTAGGAAACGGGATAGGTTTACCATTTGGGTACGGTTTAGGTAAGGGTTAGAGTTAGGGTTAGGGTTAAGGGTTAGGGATAGAGTTAATGTTAGGCTACGGGATAGGGTTAGAGTATGGGTTAGGGTTAGGTTTAGGGTTAGGGTTAAGTTTATGGTTATAGTACGGGTTTGGGTTAGAGATAGGGATAGGTTTAGGGTTAGAGTACGGGTTAGGGATAGTGTTAGGTTTAGGGTTAGTGTTAGGGTACGGGTTCGGTTTAGTGTATGGGTTAGGGTTACGTTTAGGTTTAGGGTTAGTGCTAGAGTACGGGTTAGGTTTAGTGTTAGGGTTAGGGTTAGGGTTAGGGTTAGAGTGCGGATAGGGTTAGGGTTAGGGTTAGGGTCAGGGATAGAGTACGGTTTAGGGTTAGGGTTTGTGTTAGGGTTAGAGTATGGGGTAGGGTTAGTGTTAGGGTTAGGGTTAGGGTTAGGTTTAGGGTCCGGGTTAGGGTTAGAGTTAGGGTTAGGGTTAGAGTACGGGGTAGGGTTAGTGTTAGTGTTAGGTTTAGGGTTGATGTGCGGGTTAGGCCTGGGGTTAGGATTAGGGTTAGGTTACGGGTTAGGGTTAGGTTTAGGATACGGGATAGGGTTAGCGTACGGGTTAAGTTTAGGGTTAGGGTTAGGCTTAGGTTACTGTTTAGGGTTAGGTTTGGTGTGGGTTAGGGTTAGGGTTAGGGTACAAGTTAGGGTTAGGGTGGGGTTAGGGTACGGGTTAGTTTTACGTTTAGTGTACGGGTCATGGTTACGGTTAAGTTTAGGGTTAGTTTTAGGGTATGGTTTAGGGTTAGGGTACGGGTAATGGTTAGGGTTAGGGTTAGGGTTAGGTTTCGGGTTAGGTTAAGGTTTAGGGTTAGGTTTAGGGAAAGTGTTAGGCTTAGGGTTAGGATTAGGTTTAGGGTTAGGGTATGGGTTAGGCTTAGGGTACGGTTTAGGGTTTGGGTTAGGGTCAGGGTTAGGGTTAGGGTTAGGGTACGGGTTAGGGTTAAGTTTAGGGTACGGGTTAGGGTTAGATTTAGGGTTATGGTATGGGTTAGGTTTAGGATACGGGTTAGGGTTATGGTTAGGGTCAGGGTTAGGGTTAGGGTTAGGGTACGAATTAGGGTTAGGTTTAGGGTTAGGGTTAGGGTTAGGGTTAGGGTTAGGGTTAGGGTACGGGTTAGGTTTAGGTTTATGGTATGGGTTAGGGTTACAGTACGGGTTAGGGTTAGGGTGAGGGTTAGGGTTAGGTTTAGAATATGTTTAGGGTTAGGGTTAGGCTAGGGATAGAGTACGGGTTAGGGTTAGTGTTAGGGTTAGGTTTAGGGTTAGGGTTAGGTTACGGGCTAGGTTTAGGGTTAGGGTTAGTGTTAGAGTACGGGGAGCATTAGTGTAAGGGTTAGTGTTATGGTTAGAGTACGGTTTAGGGTTAGTGTTAGCGTTAGGGTTAGAGTTAGGGTACGGGTTATGGTTAGGGTTAGGGTTAGTGTTAGAGTGCGGGGTAGGGTTAGTGTTAGTGTTAGGGTTAGGGTTAAAGTACGGGTTTGGGTTAGTGCTAGGGTACTGGTTAGGTTTACCGTTTGGGTACGGGTTAGGGTAAGGGTTAGGGTTAGTGTTAGGGTACGTGTTAGATTTAGGGTTTGGGTACAGGTTAGGGTTATGTTTAGTGTTAGGGTACGAGTTAGGTTTAGGGTTAGGTTAAGGGTTAGTGTTAGAGGACGGGACAGTGTTAGAGTATGGGTTAGGTTTAGGTTTAGGATTAGGTTTAGAGTACGGGTTAGGGTTAGAGTTAGGGTTAGTTTTAGGGTCAGGGTTAGGGTTAGGTTTACTGTTAGGGTTAGGGTTAGGGTTAAAGTACGGGTTAGGTTTAGGGTACGGGTTAGGGTTGAGGTTATGGTCAGGGTTAGGGTTAGTGTACGAGTTAGGGTTAGGGTTAGGGTACGGGTTAAGTTTAGGGTTTTGGTACGGGTTAGGTTTACAGTACGGGTTAGGGTTAGGGTGAGGGTTAGGGTTAGGGTTAGAATACGGTTAGGGTTAGGGTTAGGGTTAGAGTACGGGTTAGGGTTAGTGTTAGTATTAGGTTTAGGGTCAGGGTTAGAGTACAGGATAGGGTTAGGGAAACGGTTAGTGTTAGAGTACGGGGTAGGGTTAGTGTTAGGGTTAGGGTTAGGTTGAGTGTACGGGTTAGGGTTAGTGTTAGGGTTAGGGTTAGGTTTAGGGTACGGGTACGGGTACGGGTTAGGGTTAGGGTTAGAGTACGGGGAAGGTTAGGTTTAGGGTTAGGTTTAGGGTACTGGATAGGGTTGGTTACGGGTTACGACAATTGTTAGGGTTAGGTTTAGGGTACGGGATAGGGTTAGGGGTAGGTTTAGGGTTAGGGTTAGGGTATGGGTTAGGCTTAGAGTACGGGTTAGGGTTAGGGTTAGGGTCAGTGTTAGGGTTAGGTATAGGGTAGGAGTTAGGGTTAGGGTTAGTTTTAGGGTACGGTTTAGGGTTATGTTTAGGTTTAGTGTTAGGGTTAGAGTACGGGGTAGGATTAGTGTTAGGGTTAGGTTAAGGGTTAAGTTATGGGTTAGGGTTAGAGTTAGGCTTAGGGTTAGAGTACGGGGTAGGGTTAGGGTTAGGGTTGGAGTACGGATAGGGTTAGGGTTAGAGTTAGGATTAGGGTACGGGTTCGGGTTAGTGTGCGGGTTAGGGTTAGGTCAGTGTTAGGGTTAGGGTACGAGTTAGGTTTAGGGTTACGGTACGGTTAAGGGTTATGGTTAGCGTTAGGGTTAGGGTTAAGTTTAGGGTGCGGTTTAGGGTTAGGGTTAGGGTTAGGGTTAGAGTACGGGTTTGGGTTAGTGTTAGGAAACGGGTTAGGTTTACCGTTTGGGTACGGGTTAGGTAAGGGTTAGAGTTAGGTTTAGGGTTAGGGGTTAGGGTTAGAGTTAGTGTTAGGCTACGGGATAGGGTTAGAGTATGGGTTAGGGTTAGGTTTAGGGTTAGGGTTAGGTTTAGTGTTATAGTACGGGTTTGGGTTAGAGATAGGTTTAGGTTTAGGGTTAGAGTACGGGTTAGGTATAGTGTTAGGTTTAGGGTTAATGTTAGGGTACGAGTTAGGGTTAGCGTATGGGTTAGGGTTACGTTTAGGTTTAGGGTTAGTGCTAGAGTACGGGTTAGGTTTAGTGTTAGGGTTAGGGTTAGGGTTAGGGTTAGAGTGTGGATAGGGTTAGGGTTAGGGTTAGGGTTAGGGTTAGGGTCAGGGATAGAGTACGGTTTAGGGTTAGGGTTTGTGTTAGGGTTAGAGTATGGGGTAGGGTTAGTGTTAGTGTTAGGGTTAGGGTTAGGTTTAGGGTCCGGGTTAGGGTTAGAGTTAGGGTTAGGGTTAGAGTACGGGGTAGGGTTAGTGTTAGTGTTAGGGTTAGGGTTAATGTACGGGTTAGGCTTAGGGTTAGGTTTAGGGTTAGGTTACGGTTTAGGGTTAGGTTTATGGTATGGGATAGGGTTAGCGTACGGGTTAAGTTTAGGGTTAGTGTTAGGCTTAGGTTACTGTTTAGGGTTAGGTTTGGTGTGGGTTACGGTTCGCATTAGGGTTAGGGTACAGGTTAGGGTTAGGTTGGGGTTAGGGTACGGGTTAATTTTACGTTTAGTGTACGGGTCATGGTTACGGTTAAGTTTAGGGTTAGTTTTAGGGTATGGTTTAGGGTTAGGGTACGGGTAATGGTTAGGGTTAGGGTTAGGGTTAGGTTTCGGGTTAGGTTAAGGTTTAGGGTTAGGTTTAGGGAACGTGTTAGGCTTAGGGTTAGGATTAGGTTTAGGGTTAGGGTATGGGTAAGGCATAGGGTACGGGTTAGGGTTTGGGAAAGGGTCAGGGTTAGGGTTAGGGTTAGGGTTAGGCTACGTGTTAGGGTTAAGTTTAGGGTACGGGTTAGGGTTAGGTTTAGGGTTAGGGTATCGGTTAGGTTTAGGATACGGGTTAGGGTTAGCGTTAGGGTCAGGGTTAGGGTTAGGGTTAGGGTACGAATTAGGGTTAGGTTTAGGGTACGGGTTAGGTTTAGGTTTATTGGGTTAGGGTTACAGTACGGGTTAGGGTTAGGGTGAGGGTTAGGGTTAGGTTTAGAATATGTTTAGGGTTAGGGTTAAGTTTAGGGATAGAGTACGGGTTAGGGTTAGTGTTAGGGTTAGGTTTAGGGTTAGGGTTAGGGTACGGATTAGGGTTAGGTTTAGGGTTAGTGTTAGAGTACGGGGAGGGTTAGTGTAAGGGTAGGGTTATGGTTAGAGTATGGTTTAGGGTTAGTGTTAGAGTTAGGGTTAGGGTTAGGGTACGGGTTAGGGTTAGGGTTAGGGTTAGTGTTAGAGTGCGGTGTAGGGTTAGGGTAAGGGTTAGGGTTAGGGTTAGGGTACGTGTTAGGTTTAGGGTTTGGGTACAGGTTAGGGTTACGTTTAATGTTAGGGTACAAGTTAGGTTTAGGGTTAGGGTAATGGTTAGTGTTAGGGGATGGGACAGTGTTAGAGGACGGGTTAGGGTTAGGTTTAGGTTTAGGGTTAGGTTTAGAGTACAGGTTAGGGTTAGAGTTAGGGTTAGGTTTAGCGTCAGGGTTAGGGTTAGGTTTACTGTTAGGGTTAGGGTTAGGGTTAAAGTACGGGTTAGGTTTAGGGGACGGGTAGGGTTGGGGTTATGGTCAGGTTTAGGGTTAGGGTAAGAGTTAGGGTAGGGTTAGGGTACGGGTACGGTTAGGGTTTTGGTACGGGTTAGGTTTACAGTACGGGTTAGGGTTAGGGTGAGGGTTAGGGTTAGGGTTAGAATACGGTTAGGGTTAGGGTTAGGGTTAGAGTACGGGTTAGGGTTAGTGTTAGGATTAGGGTTTGGGTCAGGATTAGAGTACGGGATAGGGTTAGGGTAAGGGTTAGTGTTAGTGTACGGGTTAGGGTTAGTGTTAGGGTTAGGGTTAGGTTTAGAGTACGGGTTAGGATTAGGTTTAGGTTTAGGGTACGGGTACGGGTTAGGGTTAGGGTTAGGGTTAGAGTACGGGGAAGGTTAGGTTTAGGGTTTGGTTTATGGTACGGGATAGGGTTGGGTATGGGTTACGACAATTGTTAGGGTTAGGTTTAGGGTACGGGATAGGGTTAGGGGTAAGTTTAGGGTTAGGGTTAGTGTATGGGTTAGGCTTAGAGTACGGGTTAGGGTTAGGGTTAGGGTCAGCGTTAGGGTTAGGAATAGGGTACGAGTTAGGGTTAGGGTTAGTTTTAGGGTACGGTTTAGGGTTATGTTTAGGTTTAGTGTTAGGGTTAGAGTACGGGGTAGGATTAGTGTTAGGGTTAGGTTAAGGGTTAAGTTATGGGTTAGGGTTAGAGTTAGGCTTAGGGTTAGAGTACGGGGTAGGGTTAGGGTTCGAGTACGGATAGGGTTAGGGTTAGAGTTAGGATTAGGGTGCGGGTTCGGGTTAGTGTGCGGGTTAGGGTTAGGTCAGTGTTAGGGTTAGGGTACGAGTTAGGTTTAGGGTTACGGTACGGTTAAGGGTTATGGTTAGCATTAGGGTTAGGGTTAAGTTTAGGGTGCGGTTTAGGGTTAGGGTTAGGGTTAGGGTTAGAGTACGGGTTTGGGTTAGTGTTAGGAAATGGGTTAGGTTTACCGTTTGGGTACAGGTTAGGTAAGGGTTAGAGTTAGGTTTAGGGTTAGGGGTTAGGGTTAGAGTTAGTGTTAGGCTACGGGATAGGGTTAGAATACAGGTTAGGGATAGTTTTAGGTTTAGGTTTAGTGTTAGGGTACGGGTTAGGGTTAGCGTATGGGTTAGGGTTACGTTTAGGTTTAGGGTTAGTGCTAGAGTACGGGTTAGGTTAAGTGTTAGGGTTAGGGTTAGGGTTAGGGTTAGAGTGCGGATAGGGTTAGGGTTAGGGTTACGGTTAGGGTCAGGTCAGAGTACGGTTTAGGGTTAGGGTTTGTGTTAGGGTTAGAGTATGGGGTAGGGTTAGTGTTAGGGTTAGGGTTAGGTTTAGGGTCCGGGTTAGGGTTAGAGTTAGGGTTAGGGTTAGAGTACGGGGTAGTGTTAGTGTTAGTGTTAGGGTTAGGGTTAGGTTGAATGTACGGGTTAGGCTTAGGATTAGGTTTAGGGTTAGGTTACGGGTTAGGGTTAGGTTTAGGGTATGGGATAGGATTAGCGTACGGGTTAAGTTTAGGGTTAGGGTTAGGCTTAGGTTACTGTTTAGGGTTAGGTTTGGTGTGGGTTACGGTTAGGGTTAGGATTAGGGTACAGGTTAGGGTTATGGTTGGGTTAGGGTATGGGTTAATTTTACGTTTAGTGTACGGGTCATGGTTACGGTGAAGTTTAGGGTTAGTTTTAGGGTATGGTTTAGGGTTAGGGTACGGGTAATGCCTAGGGTTAGGGTTAGGGTTAGTGTTAGCGCTAGGGTATGGTTTTGTTTTACTGTTAGGGTTTGGGTACGGGTTAGGGTTAGGGTTAGGGTTATGTTACGGGTTAGGTTAAGGATTAGGGTTAGGTTTAGGGAAAGTGTTAGGCTTAGGGTTAGGATTAGGTTTAGGGTTAGGGTATGGGTTAGGCTTAGGGTACGGATTAGGGTTTGGGTTAGGGTCACGGTTAGGGTTTGGGTTAGGGTTAGGGTACGGGTTAGGGTTAATTTTAGGGTACGGGTTAGGGTTAGGTTTAGGGTTAGGGTATGGGTTAGGTTTAGGATACGAGTTAGGGTTAGGGTTAGGGTTAGGGTCAGTGTTAGGGTTAGGTTTAGGGTACGAATTAGGGTTAGGTTTAGGGTACGGGTTAGGTTTAAGGTTATGGTATGGGTTAGGGTTACAGTACGGTTTAGGGTTAGGGTGAGGGTTAGGGTTAGGTTTAGAATATGTTTAGGGTTAGGGTTAGGCTAGGGATAGAGTACGGGTTAGGGTTAGTGTTAGGGTTAGGTTTAGGGTTAGGGTTAGGGTATGGGTTAGGGTTAGGGTACGGGTTAGGGTTAGGGTTAGTGTTAGAGTACGGGGAGGGTTAGTGTAAGGGTTAGGGTTATGGTTAGAGTACAGGTTAGGGTTAGTGTTAGGGTTAGGGTTAGGGTTAGGGTACGGGTTACGGTTAGGGTTAGGGTTAGTGTTAGAGTGCGGGGTAGGGTTAGTGTTAAGGTTAGGGTTAGGGTTAAAGTACGGGTTTGAGTTAGTGCTAGGGTACTGGTTAGGTTTACCGTTTGGGTACGGGTTAGGGTAAGGGTTAGGGTTAGGGTTAGGGTACGTGTTAGGTTTAGGGTTTGGGTACAGGTTAGGGTTACGTTTAGGGTTAGGGTAAGAGGTAGGTTTAGGGTTAGGGTAAGGGTTAGTGTTAGGGGATGGGACAGTGTTAGAGTACGGTTTAGGGTTAGGTTTAGGTTTAGGGTTAGGTTTAGAGTACGGGTTAGGGTTAGAGTTAGGGTTAGGTTTAGGGTCAGGGTTAGGGTTACTGTTAGGGTTAGGGTTAGGTTTAAAGTACGGGTTAGGTTTAGGGTACGGGTTAGGGTTAGGGTTAGGGTCAGGGTTATGGTTAGGGTACAATTTAGGGTTAGGGTTAGGATACGGGTTAAGGTTAGGGTTTTGGTACGGGTTAGGTTTACAGTACGGGTTAGGGTTAGGGTGAGGGTTAGGGTTAGTGTTAGAATACGGTTAGGGTTAGTGTTAGTGTTAGGGTTAGGGTTATTGTACGGTTTAGGGTTAGTGTTAGGGTTAGGGTTAAGGTTAGGGTTAGGGTTAGGGTACGGGTTAGGGTTAGGGTTAGGTTTAGGTTTAGAGTACATGATAGGATTAGTGTTAGTGTTAGTGTTAGGTTTGGGGTTAATGTACGGTTTAGGCTTAGGGTTAGGTTTAGAGTTAGGATACGGGTTAGGGTTAGGTTTAGGGTACGGGATAGGGTTAGCGTACGGGTTAAGTTTAGGGTTAGGGTTAGGTTTAGGGTTAGGCTTAGGGTACGGGTTAGGGGTAGTGTTAAGTTCAGGGTTAGGGTTAGGGTTAGGGTACAAGTTAGGGTTAGGGTTAGGTTTAGGGTACGGGTTATGGTTAGGGTTAGGGTTAGGGTACGCATTAGGTTTAGGGTACGGTTTAGGTTTATGGTATGGGTTAGTTTTACGGTTATGGTAAGATATAGGGTTACAGTACGGGTCAGGGTTAAGGTGAGGGTTAGTGTTAGGTGTAGAGTATGGTTATGGTTAGGGTTAGGGGTAATGTACGGGTTAGGCTTAGGGTTAGGTTTAGGGTTAGGATATGGGTGTGGGTTAGGTTTAGCGTATGGGATAGGTTTAGCGTACGGGTTAAGTTTAGGGTTCCCGTTAGGTGTAAGTTACGGGTTACGGTTCGGGTACGGGTTAGGGTTAGGTTTAGAGTGCGGGTTAGGGTTAGGGTTAGGGTTAGTGTTAGGGTTAGGGTTAGGTTTAGTGTCAGGGTTAGGGTTAGTGTTAGGGTACGTATTAAGGTTAGGGTTGGGGTTAGGGTACGGGTTAGTTTTAGAGTTAGGTTACGGGTTAGGGTTATGGTTAAGGTTAGGGTTATGGTTAGGGTATGGGTTAGGGTTAGGTTACGGTTAAGGTTTATGGTTTTGGTTAGTGTTAGGGTTAAGTTTAGGGTGCGGATATGGGTTAGGGTTAGGGTTAGAGTACGGGTTTGGGTTAGTGTTAGGGTACCGGTTAGGTTTACCGCCCGGGTACGGGTTAGGGTAAAGGTTAGGGTTTGTGTTAGGGTTAGGGGTTATATTTAGGGTTAGGGTTAGGCTACAGGTAGGGTTAGTGTACGGGTTAAGTTTACGGTTAGGGTTCGGGTTAGGGTTAGGGTACGGGTTAGGGTTAGTGTTAGGGTTAGGGTTAGGGTTAGTGTACGGATAGGGTTAGCGTTAGGGTTAGGGTTACGTTACAGGTTAGGGTTAGGTTTAGGGTACAGGATAGGGTTAGCGTATGGGTTAAGTTTAGTGTTAGGTTAGGTTTAGGATATGGGTTAGTGTTAGGGTATGGGTTAGGGTTAGGTTTAGGTGAAGGTTAGGGTTAGGGTTAGGGGTAGGGTTATGATTAGGGTACGGGTTAGGGTTAGGATTAGGGTCAGGGTTAGCGTTTGGGATAGGGTTATGGTACGGGTTAGGGTTAGGGTTGGGGTAGGGTATGGGTTAGTTTTAGGGTTATGTACAGGTCAGGGTTACGGTTAAAGTTAGTTTTAGGGTTAGTTTATGCGTTAGGGTTACATTACGGTTAAGGGTTATGGTTAGGGTTAGGGTTAGGGCTAGGTTTAGGGTGCGGGTTAGGGTCAGGTTTACAGCTAGGGTATGGGTTAGGGTTAGGGTAAAGGTTTGGGATAGGGTTGGGTACGGGTTAGGTCAAGGGTTAGGGTTAGGTTTTAGTGTACGGGTTAGGGTTAGGGTTAGATATAGGGTTAGGATTAGAGTATGGGTTAGGCTTATGGTACGGGTTAGGATTAGGATTAGGGTCAGGGTTAGGGTTAGGTTAGGGTACGAGTTATGTTTAGGGTTAGGTTTGGGGTACGGATTAGGGTTAGGGTTAGGGTTAGTATACGGGTTAGGTTTAAGGTACGGGTTAGGGTTAGGGTTAGGGTCAGGGTTAGGTTTAGAGTTAGGGTTAGGGTTAGAGTACGGTTAGGTTTTGTGTTAGGGTTAGGCTTATGGTTAGTGTACGGATAGGTTTAGGGTTAGGGTTAGGGTTAGGCTACGGGTTAGGATTAGGGTTAGGGTACGGGTTAGAGTTAGGTTTAGGTCCGGGTTACGGTTAGGGTACGGGTTAGGGTTTGGTTTAAGGTCAGGGTTAAGGTTAGGGATAGGGTTATGATACGGGTTAGGGTTAGGGTTGGGGTTAGGGTACGGGTTAGTTTTAGGGTTAGGGTATGGGTTAGGGTTAGGGTACGGGTTAGGGTTAGCGTTAGGGTTGTGGTATGGGTTAGGGTTAGGGTTGGTGTTAGTTTTAGGGTACGGGTTAGGTTTAGGGTTATGGTACGGGTTAGGGTTACAGTACGGTTTAGGGTTAGGGTTAGTGTTAGGGTTAGGGTTAGGGATCGAGTACGGGTTAGGGTTAGTGTTAGGGTTAGGGAAAGGTTAGGGTTAGAGTTAGGGTACGGGATAGGGTTAGGGTTAGGTTTAGGGTTAGAGTACGGCGTAGGGTTAGTGTTAGGGTTAGGGTTAGGGTTAATGTACGCGTTAGGCTTAGGGTTAGGTTTAGGGTTAGGTTACGGGTTAGTGTTAGGTTTAGGGTACGGGATAGGGTTATATTACAGGTTAAGTTTAGGGTTAGGGTTAGGTTTAGGTTACGGGTTAGGGTTAGGGTACTGGTTAGGGTTAAGTTTAGGTTGCGGGTTAGGGTTAGGGTTAGGGTTAGTGTACGGGTTAGGGTTAGGTTTAGGGTCAGGGTAAGGGTTAGGGTTAGTATTAGGTTTTGGGTTAGGGTTAGGGTTGGGGTTAGGGTATGGGTTAGTTTTAGGGTTAGGGTATGGGTTAGGGTTACTTTTAAAGTAAGGGTTAGGGTTAGGGTGTGGGTTAGGTTTAGGGTACGGTTTAGGTCTAGGGTTAGGGTTAGGTTTAGGGTGTGGGTTAGGGTTCGGCATCGGGTTAGGGATAGGGTACGGGTTAGGGTTAGCGTTAGGGTTATGGTATGGGTTAGGGTTAGGTTTGAGGTTAGTGTTAGGGTACGGGTTAGGGTTAGGGTACGGGTTAGGTCTAGGATTAGGTTTAGGTTTAGGATGCGGGTTAGGGTTAGGGTTAGGGTACGGGATTAGGTTTAGGGTTACGGTCAGAGTTAGGGTTAGGTTTAGGGTTAGGGTTAGGGTTAGGGTACGGGTTCGGGTTACGGCACGAGTTAGGGTTAGGGTTATGGTTAGGTTTAGGGTTAGGGTTATAGTAGGGGGTTAGGTTTAGTGTTAGGGTTAGGTTTAGG
Organism: Urocyon cinereoargenteus; assembly: GCA_032313775.1. Lineage (NCBI taxonomy): Eukaryota > Metazoa > Chordata > Mammalia > Carnivora > Canidae > Urocyon > Urocyon cinereoargenteus. The sequence goes on from JAVLSZ010000034.1 coordinate 3,783,363, forward strand.
TTTAGAGAACGGGTTAGGTTTAGTGTTAGGGTTATGGTTAGTGTTAGGTTTAGGGTTAGGGTTAGAGTACGGGATAGGGTTAGGTTTAGGGTTAGGGTTAGTTTAGAGTACGGGTTAGGGTTAGTGTTAGGGTTACGGTTAGGGTTAGGGTACGTTTAGGGTTAGGGTTAGGGTTAGGGTTCGGGTTAGTGTTAGTGTACGGGTTAGGGTTAGGGTTATGGTTATGGTTACTGTTAGGTTTACGGTATGGTTTAGTGTTAAGTTTACGGTACGGGATAGGTTTAGGGTACGTGTTAGTTCTAGGGTTAGGGTTAGGTTTAGTGTGAGGGTTAGGGTTAGGGTTAGGGTTAGGGTACGTGTTAGGGTTAGGGTTTGGGTATGGGTTAGGGTTACGTTTAGGGTTAGGGTACGGGGAGGTTTAGGGTTAGGGTAAGGGTTAGTGTTAGGGTACGGGAGAGTGTTAGGGTACGGGTACGGGTTAGGGTTGGGGTTAGGGTACCGTTTAGTTTTAGGTTTAGGTTAAGGGTTAGGGTTACGGTTAAGGTTAGGGTTAGGGTTAGGGTATGGGTTAGGGTTAGGTTACGGTTAAGGGTTATGGTTTGGGTTAGGGTTAGTGTTAATTTTAGGGTGCGAGTTTGGGTTAGGGTTAGGGTTAGAGTACTGGTTTGGGTTAGTGTTAGGGTACGGGTTAGGTATACCATTTGGGTACGGGTTAGGGTAAGGGTTAGGTTTAGTGTTAGGGTTAGGGGTTAGGGTTAGATTTAGGGTGAGGCTACAGGTAGGTTTAGGGTACGGGTTAGGGTTAGGGTTAGGGTTCGGGTTAGGGTTAGTGTACGGGTTAGGGTTAGGGTTAGGGTTAGTGTTAGGGTTACGGTACGGGTTTGGATTAAGGCTGGGGTATGGGATAGGGTTAGTGTACGTGTTATGTCTAGGGTTAGGGTTAGGTTTAGTGTGCGGGTTAGGTTTAGGGTTAGGGTTAGGGTACGTGTTAGGAATAGAGTTTTGGTACGGGTTAGCATTACGTTTAGGGTTAGGGTACGGATTAGGTTTAGGGTTAGGGTTAGGGTACGGTTTAGGGTTAGGGTACGGGTTAGGGTTTAGTTTAGGGTCAGGGTTAGGGTTAGGTTTAGGTTTAGGGTTAGGGTTAGGGTACGGGTTAGGGTTACTGTACGGGTTAGGGTTAGTTTAGGGTTAGGGTTACGGTACGGGTTAGGGTTAGGGTACGGTTTAGGGTTAGGATTAGGGTCAGGGTTAGGTTTAGGGTTTGGGTACGGGTTAGGGTTACGTTTAGGGTTAGGGTACGGGTTAGGTTTAGGGTTAGAGTAAGGGTTAGTGTTAGGGTACGGGTTAGTGTTAGGGTACGGGTTAGGTTTAGGGTTTGGGTTTGGGTACGAGTTTGGGTTACGGTACGATTTAGGGTTAGGGTTAGGGTTAGGTTTAGGGTTAGGGTTATAGTAGAGGGTTAGGGTTAGTTTTAGTGTTAGGTTTAGGGTTAGAGAATGGGTTAGGGTTACGTTTAGGGTTAGGTTTAGGGTTAGAGTACGGGTTAGGGTTAGGTTTAGGGTTAAGGTTAGGGTTAGAGTACGGGTTTGGGTTAGTGTTAGGGTATGGGTTAGGTTTACCGTTTGGGTACGTGTTAGGGTAAGGGTTAGGGTTAGGGTTAGTTTTAGTGTTAGGGGTTAGGGTTAGACTTAGTGTTAGGCTACGGGATAGTGTTAGAGTACGGGTTCCGTTTAGGTTTAGTGTTAGGGTTAGGTTTATGGTTATAGTACGGGTTAGGTTTAGATTTAGGTTTAGGTTTAGGTTTAGAGTACGGGTAGGGATAGTGTTAGGGTTAGTGTTAGGGTTAGGGTTTGGGTATGGGTTAGGGTTAGGTTTAGAGTACGGGGTAGGTTTAGTGTTAGTGTTAGGGTTAGGGTTAGAGTACGGGTTTGGGTTAGTGTTAGGGTACGGGTTAGGTTATTCGTTTGGGTACATGTTAGGTTAAGGGTTAGGGTTAGGGTTAGGTTTAGGGTTAGGGGATAGGGTTAGACTTAGTGTTAGGCTACGGGATAGGGTTAGAGTATGGGTTAGGTTTAGGTTTAGGGTTAGGGTTAGGTTTATGGTTATAGTAGGTGTTAGGGTTAGATTTAGGGTTAGGTTTAGGTTTAGTGGACGGTTTAGGGATAGTGTTAGGGTTAGGTTTAGGATTAGGTTACGGGTTAGGGTTCGGGTACGGGTTAGGGTTAGGTTTAGGTGCGGGTTAGCGTTAGGGTTAGGGTTAGGGTTAAGTTTAGGTGCGGGTCAAGGGTTAGGGTTAGGGTTAGGGGTTAGGGTTAGAGTTAGGGTTGGGCTACGGGTAGGGTTAGGGTACGGGTTACGGTTAGGGTTAGGGTTCGGGTTAGGGTTAGTGTACGAGTTATGGTTATGGTTCGGGTAAGGGTTAGGGGTAGGGTACATGTTAGGTTTAGATTTTGGGTACGGGTTAGGGTTACATTTAGGGTTAGGGTACGGGTTAGGTTTAGGGTACGGGTTAGGTTTAGCGAACGCGTTAGGATTACTGTACGGGTTAGGGTTAGGGTTATTGTTAGGGTTAGGTTTAGAGTACGGGTTTGGGTTAGTGTTAGGGTATGGGTTAGGTTTACCGTTTGGGTACGGGTTAGGGTAATGGTTAGGGTTAGGGTTAGGGTTAGGGTTAGAGTTAGTGGTAGGATACTGGTAGGGTTAGGGTACGGGTTAGGGTTAGGGTTATGGTTCGGGTTAGGGTTACTGTACGGGTTAGGGTTTGGGTTAGGGTTAGTGTTAGGGTTACGGTACTGGTGAGGGTTAAGGTTAGCGTACGGTATCGGTGTAGTGTACGTGTTAGGTCTAGGGTTAGGGTTAGGTTTAGTGTGCGGGTTAGGGTTAGGGTTAGGTTAGGGCACGTGTAGGGTTAGGGTTTGGGTACGGGTTAGCGTTACGTTTAGGGTTAGGGTACGTTTTAGTTTTAGGGTTAGGGTGAGGGTACGGTTTAGGGTTAGGTTCCGGGTTAGGGTTAGGTTTAGGGTACGGGTTAGTGTTACTGTACCGGTTAGGGTTAGGGTTAGTGTTAGGGTTATAGTACGGGTTAGCTTTAGAGTTAAGGTTAGGTTTAGGGATAGATTACGTGTTAGGGTTAGTGTTAGGATTAGGGTTAGTGTTAGGGTACGGGTTAGGGTTAGAGTACGGGTTAGGGTTAGGTTTAGGGTTAGGTTTAAGGTTAGAGTACGGTTTAGGGTTAGTGTTAGTGTTAGGGTTAGTGTCAGTGTTAGTGTATGGATAGTGTTAGGGTTAGGGTTAGGCTACTGGTTAGGGTTAGGTTTAGGGTACGGGATAGGTTTAGCGTACAGGTTAAGTTTAGGGTTAGGGTTAGGTTTAGGTTCCGGGTTAGGGTTAGGGTTAGGTGCGGGTTAGGGTTAGGGTTAGTGTACGGTTAGGGTTAGGGTTAGGGTTAGTGATAATGTTATGGTACGGGTTAGGGTTAGGGTTGGGATTAGGGTACGGGTTAGTTTTAGGTTTAGGGTATGGGTTAGGGTTACGGTTAAAGTTAGGGTTAGGGTTAGGCTATGGGTTAGGGTTAGGGTACGGGTAAGGGTTATGTTTAGGGTTGGGGTTAGCTTTAGTTTAGGGAGCGGGTTATGGTTAGTGTTAGGGTTAGCGCTAGGGAATGGTTTAGGGTAACTGTTAGGGTTTGGGTACGGGTTAGGGTGAGGGTTAGGTTATGGGATAGGGTTGGGGAAGGGTTAGGTCAAGGGTTAGGGTTAGGTTTAGGGTACGGGTTAGGGTTAGGGTTGGATTAAGGTTAGGTTTAGGGTATGGGTTAGGCTTAGGGTACGAGTTAGGGTTAGGGTTAACGTCAGTGTTAGGGTTAGGGTTAGCATTAGGTTACGGTTTGGGGTTAGGTTTAGGGTACGGGTTAGGTTTAGGGTTATGGTTAGAGTACGGGTTAGGTTTAGGGTACCGGTTAGGGTTAGGTTTAGGGTCAGGGTTAGGGTTAAGTTTAGGATACGTGTTAGGGTTAGGGTTTGGGTATGGGTTAGGGTTAGGGTATTGGTACGGGTTAGGGTTACAGTACAGGTTAAGGTTAGGGTGAGGGTTAGGGTTAGGTTTAGAGTACGGTTAGGGTTAGGGTTAGGGTTAGGTTTAGGGTTAGGTTTAGGGTTAGGGTACGGGTTAGGGTTAGGGTTAGGATTAGTGTACAGCTTAGGGTTAGGGTTAGGGTTAGGGTTAGTGTTAGGGTTACGGTACAGGCTAGGGTTAAGGTTAGGTTACGGGATAGGGTTAGTGTACGTGTTAGGTCTAGGGTTAGGGTTAGGTTTAGTGTGCGGGTTAGGGTTAGGGTTAGGGATAGGGTACGTGTTAGGGTTAGATTTTGGGTACGTGTTAGGCTTATGTTTAGGGTTACGGTGCAGGTTAGGTTTAGGGTTAGGGTAAGTGTTAGTGTTAGGTTGCGGGTTAGGGTTAGATTACGGGTTAAGGTTAGGTTTAGGGTTAGGGTTAGGTTTAGGGTATGGGTTAGGGTTAGTGTTAGGGTGAGGGTTAGGGTTAGTGTACGGATAGGGTTAGGGTTAGCGTTAGTGTTAGGGTACGGGTTGGGTTAGGTTTAGGGTACAGGATAGGGTTAGTGTACGGGTTAAGTTTAGGGTTAGTGTTAGGTTTAGGTTACGGGTTAGGGTTAGGGTACGGGTTAGGGTTAGGTTTAGGGTTGGTGTTAGGGTTAGGGTTAGGTTACGGGTTAGGGTTACGGTACAGTTTATGGTTAGGGTTAGGGTTAGATTTACGGTTAGTGTACGAGTTAGGGTTAGGTTTAGGGAACGGGTTAGGGATAGGTAACGGGTTAGGGTTAGGAGTAGGGTATGGGTTAGTTTTAGGGTTAGGCTTAGGGTTAGGTTTAGGGTTATGGTACGGGTTAGTGTACGGGTTAGGGTTACGGTTAAGGTATGGGTAACGGTACGGTTTTGTGTTATGGTACGGGTTAGGCTATGGGTTTGGTTTAGTGTTAGGGTACGTGTAGGTTTACTGTTTGGGTACGGGTTACGGTAGGGTTAGTGTTAGGGTTAGGGTTAGGGGTTAGGGATAATATTAGGCTCAGGATAGGGTTAGGGTACGGTTTAGGGTACGGTTTAGGGTTATGGTTAGTGTATGTGAATGGGTATGGGTTAGGTTTAGGGTTAGGGTTAATGCTGGTTTAGGGTGCGGGTTAGGGTTACGGTTAGGGTACGGGATAGGGTTAGTGTACAGGTTCAGTCTAGGATTCGGGTTAGGTTTAGTGTGCGGGTTAGAGTTAGGGTTAGGGTTAGGGTACGAGTTAGGGTTAGGAGTTGGATACGGGTTTGGGTTACGTTTAGGGTTACTGTATGGGTTAGGTTTAGGGCTAGGGTTAGGATAAGGTTTAGGGTTAGGGTACGGGTTAGGTTTATGGTTAGGGTCAGTGCTAGGGTTAGGTTTAGGGTAAGGAATAGGGTACGGGTTAGTGTACGGGTTAGTTTTAGGGTTAAGGTACGGGTTAGGGTTAGGGTTAAATTTAGGGTTAGGGTTAGGGTGTAGGTTACGGTTAGGGTTGGTTAAGGGTTATGTTTAGGGTTAGGTTTATGGTTAAGTTTAGGGTGCGGTTTACGGTTAGGGTTAGGGTTAGGGTTAGAGTACGGGTTTGGGTTAGTGTTAGGGTACGGGTTAGGTTTACCATTTGGGTACGGTTTAGGGTAAGCGTTAGGGTTAGGGTTAGGGTTAGGGGTTAGGGTTAGAGTTAGTGTTAGGCTACGGGATCGGGTAGAGTACGGGTTAAGGTTAGGTTTAGGGATAGGGTTAGGGTTATAGTACGGGTTAGGGTTAGATTTTGGGTTAGGTTTAGGGTTAGAGTACGGGTTAGGGATAGTGTTAGGTTTAGGGTTAGTGTTAGGGTACGGGTTAGGGTTAGAGTACGGGTTAGGGTTAGGTTTAGTGTTAGGGTTAGTGTTAGAGTACGGGTTAGGGTTAGTGTTAGTGTTAGGGTTAGGGTTAGGGTTAGGGTTAGAGTACACATAGTGTTACGGTTAGGGTTAGGGTTAGGGTACGGGTTAGGGTTATGTTTATGGTACGGGATACGGTTAGGGTACAGGTTAGGGTTAGGTTTAGGTTTAGTGTCAGGTTTAGCGTTACGGATAGGGTTAGGTTACGGGTTAGGTTTAGGTTTGGGGTTAGGGTACAGGTTAGTTTTAGGGTTAGGGTACGGGTCAGCGTTATGGTTAAGGTTGTGGTTAGGGTTAGGGTATGGGTTAGGGTTAGGGTACGGGTAAGGGTTATGTTTAGGGTTAGTGTAAGGTTTAGGTTTAGGGGACGGGTTTGGTTTTTGGTTAGGGTTAGCACTAGGTTATGGGTTAGGGTTAATGTTAGGTTTTGAGTACGTGTTAGGTTTAGGGTTTGGGTACGGGATAGGTATGGGTACGGGTTAGGTCAAGGGTTAGGGTTAGGTTTAGGGTACGGGTTAGGTTTAGGGTTAGGTTTAGGGTTAGGGTTAGGGTATGTGTTAGGGTTAGGTTTAGGGTCAGGGTTAGGGTTAGGGTTAGTGTACGAGTTAGGGTTAGGGTTAGGTGTAGGGTACGGGTTAGGGTTAGGGTTCGGGGTAGGGTACGGGTGTAGGTTTAGGGTACACGTTAGGGTTAGGTTTACGTGAGGGTTAGATTTAGGGTTAAGTACGGTTTAGTGTTAGGTTTAGGGTCAGGGTTAGGGTTAGTGATAGGGTTATTGTACGGGTTAGGGTTAGGTTTGGGGTTAGGGAATGGGTTAGGGTTAGGGTTAGCGTACGGTTAGGGTTAGTGTTAGGGTTACAGTTAGAGTACGGGTTAGGGTTAGTGTTAGGGTTAGGGTTAGATTTAGGGTAAGGGTTATGGTTAAGGTTAGGGTTAGCTTTAGGTTTGGTTGCGGGTTAGGGTTAGGGTTAGGGTTAGTGTTAGGGTTAGCGCTCGGGAATGGGTTAGTCTTGCAGTTAGGGTTTGGGTACGGGTTAGTTTAGGGTTAGGTTACGGGATATGGTTGGGTATGGGTTAAGTCAAGGGTTAGGTTTAGGTTTAGGGTACAGGTTAGGGTTAGGGTTAGGATTAGGTTTAGGTTTAGGGTTGGGTTAGGCTTAGGGTACGGGTTAGTGTTAGCGTCAGGCTTAGGGTACGGGTTAGGGTTAGCGTCGGTGTTAGGGTTAGGGTTAGCGTTAGGTTACGGGTTAGGGTTAGGTTAGGGTACGGGTTAGGGTTAGGGTTAAGGTCAGGGTTAGGGTTTGGGTTAGGGTACGAGTTAGGGTTAGGTTTAGGGTACGGGTTAGGGTTAGGGTATTGGTATGGGTTAGTGTTACAGTACGGGTTAGGGTAAGCGTGAGGGTTAGGGTTAGATTTAGAGTACGGTTAGGGTTAGTGTTAGGCTTAGGGTTAGAGTACGGGTTAGGGTTAGTGTTAGGGTTAGGGTTAGGGTTAGTTTTAGAGCACGGGAAAGGGTTGGTTACGGGTTAGGTGAAGGTTTAGGGTTAGGTTTAGGGTACGGGTTAGGGTTAGGGTTAGGGTTAGGTTTAGGGTGCGGGTTAGGGTTAGTTTAAGGGTCAGGTTTAGGGTTAGGGTTAGGGTTAGTGTTCAGGTTATGGTTAGGGTTGGGGTTAGGGTACGGGTTAGTTTTAGGGTTAGGTTATGGGTTTGGGTTATGGTTAAGGTTAGGTTTAGGTTGAGGGGATGGGTTAGGGTTAGGTTACGGTTAAGGGTTATAGTTTGGGTTAGGTTTAGGGTTAAGTTTAGGGTGCGGGTTAGGGTTAAGGTTTGGTTTAGGGTTAGGGTTAGAGTACGGGTTTGGTTTAGTGTAAGGGTACGGGTTAGGTTTACCATTTGGGTACGGGTTAGGGTAAGGTTTAGGGATAGGGTTCGGGTTAGAGTTAGGCGTTAGTGTTAGAGTTAGGGTTAGGCTACGTGTAGGGTTAGGGTACAGTTAGGGTTAGGGTTAGCGTTCGGGTGAGGGTTAGAGTAAGGGTTAGGGTTAGGGTTAGGGTTAGTGTTAGGTTTACGGTACAGGATAGGGTTAGTGTACGTGTTAGGTCTAGGTTTAGGGTTAGGTTTAGTGTGTTGGTTAGGGTTAGGGTTAGGGTTAGGGTACGTGTTAGGGTAAGGGTTTGGGTACAGTTTAGTGTTAGGGTACGGGTTAGGGTTAGGGTTAGTATTAGGGTACTGGTTACGGTTAGGGTGCGTGATAGGGTTAGTGTTAGGGTGAGTGTTAGGGTACGGGTTAGGGTTAGGGTACGGGTTAGGTCTAGGGTGAGGGTTACGTTTAGGATGCGGGTTATTGTTAGGGTTAGGGTATGGGATTCAGGTTAGGGTTAGTGTTAGGGTTACGGTTAAGTTTAGTTTTAGGGTTACGGTTAGGGTATGGGTTAAGTTAACGGTGCGAGTTAGGGTTAGGGTTAGGTTTAGGTTACGGGTTAGGGTTAGGGTTAGGGATAGGGTTAGAGTACGGGGTAGGGTTAGTGTTAGGGTTAGGGTTAGGGTTAATGTACGGGTTAGCTTAGGTTTAGGTTAGAGTTAGGATATGGGTTAGGGTTATGTTTAGGGTACGGATTGGGTTAACGTACGGGCTAAGTTTAGGGTTAAGGTTAGGTTTACGTTACGGGTTAGGGTTAGGGTACGGGTTAGGGTTAGGTTTAGGGTGCGCGTTAGGGCTAGAGTTAGGATTAGTGTAAGGGTTAGGGTTAAGTTTAGTGTCAGGGTTAAGGTTAGGGTTAGTGTTAGTGTACAGGTTATGGTTAGAGTTGGGGTTAGGGTACGGGTTAGTTTTAGGGTTATGGTACGGTTTGGGTTACGGTTAAGGTTAGGGTTAGTGTTACGGTATGGGTTAGGGTTAGGGTACGGGTTAGGGTTAGGGTTAGGGTTAGTGTACAGGTTAGGGTTAGTGTTAGGGTTAGGGTTAGTGTTAGGGTTAGGATATGGGTTAGGACTAGGGTTAGGGTACGGGATAGGGTTAGGGTACGGGTTATGTCTAGGGTTAGGGTTAGGTTTACGGTGCGGGTTACAGTTAGGCCCTGGGTTAGTGTTAGGGTACGGGTTAGGGTTAGGGTGTGGGTTAGGGTTATGGTTAGTGTACGGGTTAGGTTTAGGGTTAATGTTAGTGTTAGGGTACGGGTTAGTGTTAGGGTACGGGTTAGGGTTAGGCTATGGGTTAGGTCTAGGGTTAGGGTTAGGTTTAGGATGCGGGTTAGGGTTAGGGTACGGGATTAGGGTTAGGTTTAGGGTCAGGGTTAAGGTTAGGTTTAGGTTTAGGGTTAGGGTTGGGTATGGGTTCGGTTAATGGTACGAGTTAGGGTTAGGGTAAGGGTTAGTTTTAGGGTTAGGATTATGTAGGGAGTTAGGGTTAGTGTTAGGGTTATGGATAGTGTTAGGTTTAGGGTTAAGTTTAGAGTACGGGTTAGGGTTAGGATTAGGTTTAGGGTTAGGTTTAGAATACGGGATAGGGATAGTGTTAGGGTTAGGGTTAGGGTTAGGGTTAGGGTTACGGTTAGTGTGTGGTTAGGGTTAGGCTTAGGGTCAGTGTTAGGGTTAGGGTTAGTGTTAGTGTACGCGTTAAGGTTAGGGTTGCGGTTAGGGTACGGGGTAGTTTTAGGGTTAGGGTACGAGTTAGGGTTACGGTTAAGGTTAGGGCTAGGGTTAGGGTATGGGTTAGGGTTAGGTTACGGTTAAGAGTTATGGTTTGCGTTAGGGTTAGGGTTAAGTTTATGGTGCGGGTGAGGGTTAGGGTTAGGTTTAGGGTTAGGTTTAGAGTATGGGTTTGGGTTAGTGTTAGGGTACGTGTTAGGTTTACCGTTTGGGTATGTGTTAGGGTAAGGGTTAGGGTTAAGGTTAGGGTTAGGGGTTAGGGTTAGTGTTAGGGTTAGGATACGGGAAGGGTTATGGTACGAGTTAGGGTTAGGTTTAGGGTTAGGTTTAGTGTTAGAGTACTGGTTTGTGTTAGTGTTAGGGTACGGGTTAGGTTTACCATTTGGGTACGGGTTAGGGTCAGGGTTAGGGTTAGGGTTAGGGGTTAGGGTTAGAGTTAGGTTTAGGCTATGGGTAGGGTTAGGGTACGGGTTAGGGTACGGGTTAGGGTTAGTGTTAGGATTACGTTACGAGTTAGGGTTAAGTTTAGGGTATGGGATAGGGTTAGTGTAGGTGTTAGGTCTAGGGTTAGGGTTAGGTTTAGTGTGCGGGTTAGGGTTAGGGTTAGGGTACATGTTAGGGTTAGGGTTTGGGTACCGGTTAGGGTTACATTTAGGGTTAGGGTACGGGTTAGGTTTAGGGTTACGGTTAGGGTACGGTTTAGGGTTAGGGCACGGGTTAGTGTTAGGTTTAGGGTCAAGGTTAGGGTTAGGTTTAGGGTTAGGGTTAGTGTTAGGGTACGCGTTAAGGTTACTGTACGGGTTAGGGTTAGAGTTAGGGTTAGGTTTAGGGTTAGAGTACGGGGTAGGGTTATTGTTAGGGTTAGGGTTAGTGTTAGGGTACGGGTTAGGGTTATAGTACGGGTTAGGGTTAGAGTTAGGGTTAGGTTTAGGGTTAGAATACGGGTTATGGTTAGTGTTAGGGTTAGGATTAGTGTTAGGATACGGGTTAGGGTTAGGGTACGGGTTAGGGTTAGGGTACGGGTTAGGGTTATGTTTAGGGTTAGGGTGAGGGTTAGAGTACGGATAGGGTTATGGTTAGGGTTAGAGTACGGGTTAGGGTTAGTGTTACGGGTTATGGTGAGGGTTAGGTTTAAGGTATGGGTTAGGGTTAGGCGTAGGTTATGGGTTAGGTTTAGGGTTAGGGTTAGTGTTAGGGTTAGGGTTATGCAACATCTTAGGGTTCAGTTTAGGGTTAGGGATAGTGTACGGGCTTGTGTACGGGTTAGGGTTAGGTTTAAGGTACGGGTAACGGTACGGGTTAGGGTTAGGGTACGGGTACGGGTTAGGTTTAGGTTTAGGGTGTGTGTTAGGGTTAGGAATCGGGTTAGGGTTAGGGTTAGTGTTAGGGTTAGGGTATGGGTTAGGGTTAGGGTTAGTGTACGGTTTAAGGTTAGGGTTAAGGTTAGTGTTAGGGTTAGGGTACGGGTTAGGGTTAGGGTTAGGGCCACGGTTAATGTTAGGGATAGGGTACGAGTTAGGGTTAGGGTTAGGTTTAGGTTACGGGTTAGGGTTAGAGTACGGGTTAGGTTTAGGGTTAGGGTCAGGGTTAGGGTTAGGTGTAGGGTACGGGTTAGGGGTAGGGGTAGGGTATGGGTGAGGTTTCCGGTTAGGGTTAGGGCTAGGTTTATGGTATGGGTTAGTGTACAGGTTAGGGTTAGAGTTAGTGTTAGGGTACGGGTTAGGGTTAGGGTTGGGATTAGGGTACGGGTTAGTTTTAGGGTTAGGGTACGGGTTAGTGTTATGGTTAAGGTTAGGGTTAGGGTTAGGGTATGGGTTAGGGTAGGTTACGGATAAGGGTTATGGTTTGGGTTAGGGTTATGGTTAAGTTTAGGGTGCGGGTTAGGGTTAGGTACGGTTTAGGGTTAGGTTTAGGGTCAGGGTTAGGGTTAGTGATAGGGTTATTGTACGGGTTAGGGTTAGGGTTGGGGTTAGGGAATGGGTTAGGGTACGGGTTAGGGTTAGTGTACGGGTTAGGGTTAGTGTTAGGGTTAGGGTTAGTGTTAGGTTTAGGATACGGGTTAGGACTAGGGTTAGGGTACGGGATAGGGTTAGGGTACGGGTTATGTCTAGGGTTAGGGTTAGGTTTACTCTGCGGGTTAGAGTTAGGCCCTGGGTTAGGGTTAGGGTACGGTTTATGGTTAGGGTATGGGTTAGGGTTATGGTTAGTGTATGAGTTAGGGTTAGGGTTAGTGTTAGGGTTAGGGTACGGGTTAGTGTTAGGTTACGGGTTAGGGTTTGGCTACGGATTAGGTCTAGGTTTAGGGTTAGGTTTAGGATGTGAGTTAGGGTTATGTTAGGGTACGGGATTAGTGTTAAGGTTAGGGTCAGGGTTCGGGTTAGGTTTAGGGTTAGGGTTAGTGTTGGGTACGGGTTCGGGTTACGGTACGAGTTAGGGTTAGGTTAAGGGTTAGGTTTAGGGTTATGATTATACTAGGGGGTTAGGGTTAGTGTTAGGGTTACATTTAGGGTTAGAGTACTGGTTAGGGTTAGTGTTAGGGTTATGGTTAGTTTTAGCGTTAGGGTTAAGTTTAGAGTACGGGATAGGGTTAGGATTAGGGTTAGGGTTAGGTTTAGAGTACGGGATAGGGTTAGTGTTAGGGTTACGGTTAGGGTTAGTGTTAGTGTACGGTTAGGGTTAGGTTTAGTTTTAGGGTTAGGGTTAGGGTTAGGGTTAGGTTTAGAGTACGGGTTTGGGTTAGTGTTAGGGTACGTGTTAGGTTTACTGTTTGGGTACGTGTTATGGTAAGGGTTAGGGTTAGGGGTTTAGGTTTAGAGTTAGGGTTAGGCTACGGGAAGGGTTAGGGTACGGGTTAGGGTTAGGGTTTAGGTTAGTGTTAGGATTAGAGTACGGGTTTGGTTTAGTGTTAGGGTACGGTTTAGGTTTACCATTTGGGTACGGGTTAGGGTAAGGGTTAGGGTTAGGGTTACGGGTTAGAGTTAGAGTTAGTGTTAGGCTACGGTAGGGTTAGGGTATGGGTTAGGGTTAGGGTTAGGGTTAGTGTTAGGGTTACGGTACCGGTTAGGGTTAAGTTTAGAGTACGGGATAGGGTTAGTGTAGGTGTTAGGTCTAGGGTTAGGGTTAGGTTTAGTGTGCGGGTTAGGGTTAGGGTTAGGTTTAGGGTACGTGTTAGGGTTAGGGTTTGGGTACGGGTTAGGGTTACATTTAGGGTTAGGGTACGGGATAGGTTTCGGGTTAGGGTTAGGGTACGGTTTAGGGTTCGGGTACGGGTTAGGGTAAGATTTAGGTTTAAGGTTAGTGTTAGGTTTAGGTTTAGGGTTAGGGTTAGGGTACGCGTTAGGGTTACTGTACGGGTTAGGGTTAGGTTTAGGGTTAGGGTTAGGGTTAAGTTTAGGGTGCTGGTTAGGGTTAGGGTTAGAGTACGGGGTAGGGTTAGTGTTAGTGTTAGGGTAGTGTTAGGGTACGGGTTTGGGTTATATTACGGGTTAGAGTTAGAGTTAGTTTTAGGTTTAGGGTTAGAGTACGGGTTAGGGTTAGTGTTAGGGTTAGGTTTAGGGTACCGGTTAGGGTTAGGTTTAGGGTACGGGATAGGGTTAGTGTACGGGATAAGTTTACGGTTAGGTTTAGGTTTAGGTTACGGGTTAGGGTTAGGGTACGGGTTAGGGTACGGTTTAGGTGCGGGTTAGGGTTAGGGTATGGGTTAGGGTTAGGGTACGGGTAAGGGTTATGGTTAGGGTTTGGGTTAGGTTTAGGTTTAGGGTGCGGGTTAGGCTTAGGGTTAGGGTTACGGTTAGTGCTAGGGTATGGGTTAGGGTTACTCTTAGGGTTTGGGTACGGGTTAGGGTTAGGTTTAGGGTACGGGATAGGGTTGTGTAAGGGTTAGGTCAAGGGTTTGGGTTAGGTATAGGGTACGGGATAGGGTTAGGGTTAGGTTTAGGGTTAGGATTAGGGTATGGGTTAGGTTTAGGGTACGGGTTAGGTTTAGGGTTAGGGTCAGGGTTGGGGTTAGGTTTAGGGTACGAGTTAGGGTTTGGGTTAGGTTTAGGGTACGGGTTAGGGTTAGGGTTAGGGTTGATTCGGGTTAGGTATACGGTACGGGTTAGGGTTAGCGTAAGCGTTAGTTTTAGGGTACGAGTTATGGTTAGGGTTAGGGTACGGTTAAGGGTTATGGTTAGGGTTAGGGTTAGGGTTAGGGTTAAGTTTAGGGTGCGGTTTATGGTTAGGGTTAGGGTTAGTGTTAGCGTTAGAGTACGGGTTTGGGTTAGTGTTAGGGTACGGGTTAGGTTTACCATTTGGGTACGGGTTAGGGTAAGTGTTAGGGTTAGGGTTAGGTTTAGGGGTTAGGGTTAGAGTTAGTGTTAGGCTACGGGATAGGGTTAGAGTACGGGTTAGGGTTCAGTTTAGGGTTAGGGTACGGGATAGGTTTCGGGTTAGGGTTAGGGTACGGTTTAGGGTTAGGGTACAGGTTAGGGTAAGATTTAGGTTTAAGGTTAGGGTTAGGTTTAGGTTTAGGGTTAGGGTGAGGGTATGCGTTAGGGTTACTGTACGGGTTAGGGTTAGGTTTAGGGTTAGGGTTAGGGTTAAGTTTAGGGTGTTGGTTAGGGTTAGGGTTAGTTTTAGGGTTAGAGTATGGGGTAGGGTTAGTGTTAGGGTTAGGGTAGTGTTAGGGTACGGGTTAGGGTTATATTACGGGTTAGAGTTAGAGTTAGTTTTAGGTTTAGGGTTAGAGTACGGGTTAGGGTTAGTGTTAGGGTTAGGTTTAGGGTACCAGTTAGGGTTAGGTTTAGGGTACGGGATAGGGTTAGTGTACGGGATAAGTTTACGGTTAGGTTTAGGTTTAGGTTACGGGTTAGGGTTAGGGTACGGGTTAGGGTACGGTTTAGGTGCGGGTTAGGGTTAGGGTATGGGTTAGGGTTAGGGTACGGGTAAGGGTTATGGTTAGGGTTTGGGTTAGGTTTAGGTTTAGGGTGCGGGTTAGGCTTAGGGTTAGGGTTACGGTTAGTGCTAGGGTATGGGTTAGGGTTAGGGTTAGGGTACGGGATAGGGTTGTGTAAGGGTTAGGTCAAGGGTTTTTGTTAGGTATAGGGTACGTGATAGGGTTAGGGTTAGGTTTAGGGTTAGGATTAGGGTATGGGTTAGGTTTAGGGTATGGGTTAGGTTTAGGGTTAGGGTCAGGGTTGGGGTTAGGTTTAGGGTACGAGTTAGGGTTAGGTTTAGGTTTAGGGTACGGGTTAGGGTTAGGGTTAGGGTTGATTCGGATTTGGTATAGGGTACGGGTTAGGGTTAGCGTAAGCATTAGTTTTAGGGTACGAGTTATGGTTAGGGTTAGGGTACGGTTAAGGGTTATGGTTATGGTTAGGGTTAGGGTTAAGTTTAGGGTGCGGTTTAGGGTTAGGGTTAGGGTTAGTGTTAACGTTAGAGTACGGGTTTGGGTTAGTGTTAGGGTACGGGTTAGGTTTACCGTTTGGGTACGTGTTAGGGTAAGGGTTAGGGTTAGGGTCAGGTTTAGGGGTTAGGGTTAGAGTTAGTGTTAGGCTACGGGATAGGGTTAGAGTACGGGTTAGGGTTCGGTTTAGGGTTAGGGTTAGGTTTAGTGTTATATTACGGGTTAGGGTTAGAGTTAGGGTTAGGTTTAGGTTTAGAGTACGGGTTAGGGCTAGTGTTAGGGTTAGGGTTAGTGTTAGGGTATGGGTTAGGGTTAGAGTACGGGTTACGTTTACGTTTAGGGTTAGGGTTAGGATTACAGTACAAGTTAGGGTTAGTGTTAGGTTTAGGGTTAGGGTTAGAGTAGGGATAGGGTTAGGGTTAGGGTTAGGGTTAGGGTTAGGGTACGGGTTAGGGTTAGGTTTAGGGTACGAGATAGGGTTAGCGTATGGGTTAAGTTTAGGGTTAGGGTTAGGTTTAGGTTATGGGTTAGGGTTAGGGTATGGGTTAGGGTTAGGTTTAGGTGAGGGTTTGGATTAGGGTTAGGATACGGGTTAGGGTTAGATTTAGGGTCAGGGTTAGCGTTAGGGATAGGGTTAGGGTAAGGGTTAGGTTTCGGGTTGGGGTTAGGGTCCAGGTTATATTTAGGGTTAGGGTACGTGTCATGGTTACGCTTAAGGTTAGGGTTAGGTTTAGGGTTATGGTACGGGTTAGTGTTACAGTACGGGTAAGGGTTAGGGTGAGGGTTAGGGTTAGGGTTAGAGTAAGGTTAGGGTTAGCGTTAGGGTTAGGGTTAGGGTTAGAGTATGGGTTAGGTTTAGAGTTAGGCTTAGTGTTAGTGTTAGGGTTAGGGTTAGGGTAGGGTTTAGGGTTAGATTTAGGGTTAGGGTTAGAGTACGGGTAGGATTAGTGTTAGGGTTAGGGTTAGAGTTAATGTACGGGTTAGGCTTAGGGTTAGGTTTAGGGTTAGGTTACGGGTTAGGGTTAGGTTTAGGGTACGGGATAGGGTTAGCGTACAGGTTAAGTTTAGGGTTAGGGTTAGGTTTAGGTTACGGGTAAGGGTTAGGTTTATGTGCGGGTTAGGGTTAGGGTTAGAGTACGGGTTAGGGTTAGGGTTAGGGTTGGGGTTAGGGTACGGGTTAATTTTAGGGTAGGGTACGGGTAAGGGTTATGGTTAAGTTTAGGGTTAGGCTTAGGGTATGGGTTAAGGTTAGGGTATGAGTAAGGCTTATGGTTAGGGTTAGGATTAGGTTTAGGTTTAGGGTGCGGGTTAGTGTTACAGTTAGGGTTAGGGTTAGGATTAACACTAGGGTATGGGTTAGGGTTACTGTTAGGGTTTGGGTATGGGTTACGGTTAGGGTTAGGTTACAAATTAGTGTTGGGTATGGGTTAGGGTTAGGGTTATGGTTAGGGTACGGGTTAGGTTTAGGGATGGGATTTGGGTACGGGTTAGGTTTACAGTATTGTTAGGGTTAGGGTGAGGGTTAGTGTTTGGGTTAGAGTACGGTTTGGGTTATGGTTAGTATTAGGGTTAGAGTACGCGTTAGGGTTAGGTTTAGGGTACAGGATAGGGTTAGCGTACGGGTTAACTTTGGGGTTAGGGTGAGGTTTAGGTTACGGGTTAGGGTTAGGGTACGGGTTAGGGTTAGGTTTAGGTGAGGGTTAGGGTTAGGGTTAGGGTACTGGTTAGGTTTAGGGTCAGGGTAGCGTAGGGATAGTTAGGGTACGGGTTAGGATTAGGTTTGGGGTTAGGGTACGGGTTAGTTTTAGGGTTAGGGTATGGGTCAGGGTTACGGTTAAGTTTAGGGTTAGGGTGAGGGTTATTGTACGGGTTAGGGTTACAGTACGGTTAAGGTTAGGGTGAGGTTTAGTGTTAGGGTTAGAGTACGGTTAGGTTTAGGTTTAGGGTTAGGGTTAGGGTTAGAGTACGGGTTAGGGTTAGTGTTAGGGTTAGGGTTAGGGTTAGTGTACGGATAGGGTTAGGGTTAGAGTTAGGGTTAGGTTACGGGTTAGGGTTAGGTTTAGGGTATGGGATAGGGTAGTGTACGGGTTAAGTTTAGGGTTAGGGTTAGGTTTAGGTTACGGGTTAGGGTTAGGTACGGTTTAGGGTTAGGTTTCGGTGCGGGTTTGGGTTAGGGTACGGGTTAGGGTTAGGGTTAGTGTTCGGGTTAGGGTTAGTGTTAGGGTTAGGATACGGGTTAGGACTAGGGTTAGGGTACGGGATAGGGTTAGGGTAAGGGTTATGTCTGGATTAGTGTTAGGTTTATGGTGCGGGTTAGAGTTAGGCCGTGGGTTAGGGTTAGGTTATGGGTTAGGGTTAGGGTGTGGGTTAGGGTAATGTTTAGTGAAGGGGTAGGGTCAGGGTTAGTGTTAGGGTTAGGGTACGGGTTAGTGTTAGGGTACGGGTTAGGGTTAGGCTACGGGTTAGGTCTAGGTTAAGGGTTAGGTTTAGGATGCGGTTGAGGGTTATGGTTAGGGTACGGGATTAGGGTTAGGGTTAGGTACAGGGTTAGGGTTAGGTTTAGGGTTAGGGTTAGTGTTGGGTATGGGTTCGGGTTATGGTACGAGTTAGGGATAGGGTAAGGGTTAGGTTTAGGGTTAGGATTATAGAAGGGGGTTAGGGTTTGTGTTAGGTTTACATTTAGGTTTAGAGTACTGGTTAGGGTTATGGTTAGTGTTAGGGTTAGGTTTAAGGTTAGAGTACGGGTTAGGGTTAGGATTAGTGTTAGGGTTAGTTTTAGAGTACGGGATAGGGTTAGTGTTAGGGTTAGGGTTAGGGATAGGGTTAGTGTGCGGTTAGGATTAGGTTTAGCATCAGGGTTAGGGTTAAAGTTAGTGTTAGTGTACGCTTTAAGGTTAGGGTTGTGGTTAGGGTATGGGTTAGTTTTAGGGTTAGGGTACGAGTTAGGGTTACGGTTAAGTTTAGGGTTCTGGTTAGGGTATGGGTTAGTGTTAGGTTACGGTTAAGGGTTATGGTTTGCGTTAGGATTAGGGTTAAGTTTAGGGTGCGGGTTAGGGTTAGGGTTAGGGTTAGGTTTAGAGTACGGGTTTGGGTTAGTGTTAGGGTACGGGTTAGGTTTACCATTTGGGTACGGGTTAGGTTAAGAGTTAGGGTTAGGGTTAGGGTTAGGGTTAGGGGTTACGGTTAGAGTTAGTGTTAGGCTACGGGAAGGGTTAGGGTACGGGTTAGGGTTAGGGTTAGGGTTAGGATTAGAGTACGGGTTTGGGTTAGTGTTAGGGTACGGGTTAGGTTTACCGTTTGGGTACGGGTTAGGGTAAGGGTTAGGGTTAGGGTTGGGGGTTAGGGTTAGAGTTAGGGTTAGGCTACGTGTAGGGTTAGGGTACGGGTTAGGGTTAGGATTAGGGTTAGTGTTAGGTTTACGGTATGGGTTAGGGTTAAGGTTAGGGTACAGGATAGGGTTAGTGTAGGTGTTAGGTCTAGGGTTAGGGTTAGGTTTAGTGTGCGGGTTAGGGTTAGCGTTAGGGTTAGGGTACGTGTTAGGGTTAGGTTTTGAGTACAGGTTATGGGTATGTTTAGGGTTAGGGTGCGGGTTAGGATTAGGGTTAGGGTTAGGGTACGGTTTAGGGTTAGGGTTAGGTTTAGGTTTAGGGTCAGGGTTAGGGTTAGGTTTAGGGTTAGAGTTAGGGTTATGTATAGGGTTAGAGTACGGGGTAGGGTTTGTGTTAGGGTTAGGGTTAGTGTTAGGGTATGGGTTAGGGTTATATTACGGGTTAGGGTTAGAGTTAAGGTTAGGTTTAGGGTTAGAGTATGGGTTAGGGTTTGTGTTAGGCTTAGGGTTAGTGTTAGGGTACGGGTTAGGGTTAGGGTATGGGTTAGGTTTAGGGTTAGGGTTAGGGTTACGGTTAATGTTAGGGTACCGGTACGGGTTAGGGTTAAGGTTCCGGTACGCGATAGGGTTAGTGTAAGTGTTAGGTCTAGGGTTAGGGTTAGATTTAGTGTGCGGGTTATGGTTAGGTTTAAGGTTAGGGATAGGGTTAGAGTACGTGTTAGGGTTAGGGTTTGGGTACAGTTAGGGTTCCGTTTAGGGTTAGGGTGTGGGTTTGTTTTAGGGTTAGGTTAAGGGTTAGTTTTAGGGTACGGGTTAACTTTACAGTACGGGATAGGGTTAGGTTTAGGGTTAGGTTTAGGGTTAGAGTACATGTTAGGTTTAGTGTTAGTGTTAGGGTTAGGGTTAGTGTGCGATAGTTAGTGTTAGCGTTAGCGTTAGGGTTAGGGTACGGGTTAGGGTTAGGTTTAGGGTACGGGATAGTGTTAGTCTACGGGTTAAGTTTAGGGTTAGGGTTAGGTTTAGGTTACGGGTTTGGGTTAGGGTACGGGTTAGGGTTAGGTTTAGGTGCGTGTTAGGGTTAGGGTCGGGTTAGGGTTACGGTTAAAATTAGGGACAGGGTTAGGGTGTGGGTTAGGGTTACGGTACGGTTAAGGGTTATGGTTAGGGTTGTGGTTAAGTTTAGGGTGCGGTTTAGGGTTAGGGTTAGTATAGGGTTAGGGTTAGAGTATGGGTTTGGGTTAGTGTTAGGGTATGGGTTAGGTTTACCGTTTAGGTACGGGTTAGGGTAAGGGTTAGGGTTAGGTTTAGGGTTAGGGGTTAGGGTTAGAGTTAGGGTTAGGCTATGGAAGAGTTAGGGTACGGGTTAGGGTTTGGGCTAGGGTTAGGGTTAGGGTTAGTGTTAGGATTAGAGTACGGGTTTGGGTTAATGTTAGGGTACGGGTTAGGTTTACCGTTTGGGTACGGGTTAGGTAAGGTTTAGGGTTAGGGTTAGGGGTTAGGGTTAGTGTTAGGGTTAGGCTACGGGTAGGGTTAGGGTATGGGTTAGGGTTAGTGTTATGGTTATGGTACGGATTAGGGTTAAGTTTTGGGTACGGGATAGGGTTAGTGTAGGTGTTAGGGGTAGGGTTAGGGTTAGGTTTAGTGTGCGGGTTAGGGTTAGGGTTAGGGTTAGGGTACGTGTTAGGGTTAGGGTTTGGGTACAGGTTAGGTTTCCATTTAGGGTTAGGGTACGGGTTAGGTTTAGGGTTACGGTTAGGCTACGGTTTAGGGTTAGGGTACAGGTTAGGGTTAGATTTAGGGTGAAGGTTAGGGTTAGGTTTGGGATTAGTTTTAGGGTACGCGTTAGGGTTACTGTACGGGATAGGGTTAGGTTTAGTGTTAGGGTTAGGTTTACATTACGGGTTAGGGTTAGAGTTAGGGTTAGGTTTAGGGTTTGAGTACGGGGTATGGTTAGTGGTAGGGTTAGGGTTAGTGTTAGGGTATGGGTTAGGGTGTTAGTACGGGTTAGAGTTAGAGTTAGGTTTAGGTTTAGGGTTAGAGTACGGGTTAGGGTTAGTGTTAGGGTTAGGGTTAGTGTTAGGGTACGTGTTAGGGTTAGGGTATGGGTTAGGGTTAGAGTACGGGTTAGGGTTAGGTTTAGGGTTAGGGTTAGTGTACGGATAGGGTTAGGGTTAGGGTTAGGGTTTGGGTACGGGTTAGGGTTAGAGTACGGGTTAGGGTTAGGTTTAGGTTTAGGGTTAGTGTTAGAGTACGGGTTAGGGTTAGTGTTAGGGTTAGGGTTAGGGTTAGTGTACGGATAGGGTTAGGGTTAGAGTTAGGGTTAGGGTACCGGTTATGGTTAGGTTTAGGGTATGGGATAGGGTAGTGTACGGGTTAAGTTTAGGGTTAGGGTTAGGTTTAGGTTACGGGTTAGGGTTAGGGTACGGTTTAGGGTTAGGTTTCGGTGCGGGTTAGGGTTAGGGTACGGGTTAGGGTTAGGGTTGGTGTATGGGTTAGGGTTAGTGTTAGGGTTAGGGTTAGTGTTAGGGTTAGGATACGGGTTAGGACTAGGGTTAGGGTACGGAATAGGGTTAGGGTCCGGGTTATGTCTAGGATTAGTGTTAGGTTTACGGTGCGGGTTAGAGTTAGGCCCTGGGTTAGGGTTAGGTTATGGGTTAGGGTTAGGGTATGGGTTAGGGTTATGGTTAGTGAAGGGGTAGGGTTAGGGTTAGTGTTAGGGTTAGGGTACGGGTTAGTGTTAGGGTACGGGTTAGGGTTAGGCTACCGGTTAGGTCTATGTTTAGGGTTAGGTTTAGGATGCGGTTTAGGGTTAGGGTTAGGGTACGGGATTAGGTTTAGGGTTAGGGACAGGGTTAGGGTTAGGTTTAGGGTTAGGGTTAGGGTTGGGTACAGGTTCGGGTTACGGTACGAGTTAGGGATAGGGTAAGGGTTAGGTTTAGGGTTAGGATTATAGTAGGGGGTTAGGGTTAGTGTTAGGTTTACGTTTAGGGTTAGAGTACTGGTTAGGGTTAGTGTTAGGGTTATGGTTAGTGTTAGTGTTAGGGTTAAGGTTAGAGAACGGGTTAGGGTTAGGATTAGGGTTAGGGTTAGGTATAGAGTACGGGATAGGGTTAGTGTTAGGGTTCGTGTTAGGGTTAGTGTTAGTGTGCGGTTAGGGTTAGGTTTAGCGTCAGGGTTAGGGTTAGGGTTAGTGGTAGTTTACGCTTTAAGGTTAGGGTTGTGGTTAGGATACGGGTTCGTTTTAGGGTTAGGGTTACGGTTAAGGTTAGGGTTCGGGTTAGGGTATGGGTTAGTGTTAGGTTACGGTTAAGGGTTATGGTTTGGGTTAGGATTAGGGTTAAGTTTAGGGTGCGGGTTAAGCTTAGGGTTAGGGTTAGCGTTAGAGTACGGGTTTGGGTTAGTGTTAGGGTACGGTTTAGGTTTACCATTTGGGTACGGGTTAGGGTAAGGGTTAGGGTTAGGGTTAGTGTTAGAGTACGGGTTAGGGTTAGGGTTAGGGTTAGCATACGAGTAGTTTTAGGGTACAGGTATGGGTTAGGGTTAGGGTTCTTGTTAGCGTTAGTGTACGGGTTAGGGTTAGGGTTAGGTTTAGGGTTAGGTTTAGGTTCAGTGTTAGGGTTACGGTACGGGTTAGGGTTAAGGTTACGGTACGGTTTAGGGTTAGTGTACGTGTTCGGTGTAGGGTTAGGGTTAGGTTTAGTGTGCGGGTTATGTTTAGTGTTAGGGTTAGGTTAGGGTATGTGTTAGGGTTAGGGTTTGGGTACGGGTTAGGGTTATGTTTAGGGTTAGGGTACGGGTTAGGTTTAGGGTTAAGGTAACGGTTAGTGTTAGGGTACGGGTTAGGTTTAGAGTACGGCTTAGGGTTAGGGTTAGGGTTAGGGTTAGGTTTAGTGTTAGAGTACGGGTTAGGGTTAGTTTTAGTGTTATGGTTAGGGTTAGTGTTCGGATAGGGTTAGGGTTAGGGTTAGGGTTAGGGTACCTTTTAGGGTTAGGTTTAGGGTATGGGATAGGGTTAGTGTACGGGTTAGGGTTAGGTTTAGGTGCGGGTTAGGGTTAGGGTACGGTTTAGGGATAGGTTTAGGGTCAGGGTTAGGGTTAGGGATAGGGTTATGGTACGGATTAGGGTAGGGGTGGGGTTAGGGTACGGGTTAGTTTTAGGGTTAGGGTACGGGTTAGGGTTACAATTAAGTTTAGGGTTAGTGTTGGGGTATGGGTTACGTTTAGGGTACGGGTAAGGGTTATGGTTCGGGTTAGTTTTAGGTTTAGGTTTAGGGTGCACGTTAGGTTTAGGTTTAGGGTTAGGTTTAGTGCTAGGGTATGGGTTAGGGTTACTGTTAGGGTTAGGGTCGGGTTAGGGTTAGGGTTAGTGTACGAGATAGGGTTGGGTACGCATTAGGTCAAGGGTTAGGCTTAGGTTTAGGGTACGGGTTAGGGTTATGGTTAGGTTTAGGGTTAGGGTATGGGTTAGGTTTAGGGTACGGGTTAGGGTTAGCGTTAGTGTCAGGGTTAGGGTTAGGGTTAGGGTATGACTTAGGGTTAGGGTTAGGTTTAGGGTAAGCGTTAGGGTTAGGGTCAGGGTTAGGGTTAGGGTACGAGTTAGGGTTAGGTTTAGAGTACGGTTAGGGTTAGGGTTAGGGTTAGATTACGGGTTAGGGTTAGTGTTAGGTTTAGGGAAAGGGTTAGAATTAGGTTTTGGGTATGGGTTAGGGTTAGGGTTAGAGTACGGGGTAGGGTTAGTGTTAGGTTTAGGGTTAGGGTTAATGTACGGGTTAGGCTTAGGGTTAGGTTTAGGGTTAGGATACGGGTTAGGGTTAGGTTTAGTGTACGGGATATGGTTAGCGTACGGGTTAAGTTTAGGGTTAGGGTTAGTTTTAGGTTACAGTTTAGGGTTAGGGTACGTGTTAGGGTTAGGTTTAGGGTGCGGGTTAGGGTTAGGGTTAGGATTAGTGTAAGGGTTAGGGTTAGGTTTAGGGTCAGGGTTAGGGTTAGGGTTAGTGTTAGGGTTGGGATTAGGGTTAGGGTTAGGGTATGGGTTAGGCTTAGGGTACAGGTTAGTGTTAGGGTTAGGGTCAGGGTTAGGGTTAGGTTTAGGGTACGAGTTAGTTTTAGGGTTAGGTTTAGGTTAGGGGTTAGGGTTAGGGTTAGGGTACGGGTTTGTTTTAGGGTACGGGTTAGGGTTAGGGTTAGGGTCAGTGTTAGGGTTAGGGTTAGGTAACGAGTTAGATTTAGGGTTAGGGTACGGGTTAGGTTTAGCCTTATGGTATGGGTTAGGTTTACAGTACGGTTTAGGGTTAGGGTGAGGGTTAGGGTTAGGTTTAGAGTACGGGTTAGCGTTTGTGTTAGGGTTAGGGTACGGGTTAGGGTTTTGGGTACGGGTACAGGTCAGGGTTAGCGTTAGAGTACAGGGTAGGGTTAGTGTTATGGTTAGGGTTAGGGTTAATGTACGGGTTAGGTTAGTTTTAGGTTTAGGGTTATGTTACGGGTTCGGGTTAGGTTTAGGGTACAAGATAGGGTTAGCGTATGGGTTAAGGTTAGGGTTAGGGTTAGGTTTAGGTTACGGGTTTCGGTTAGGGTACGGGTTAGGGTTAGGTTTATGTGCGGGTTAGGGTAAGGGTACGGGTTAGGGTTAGGTTTAGGGTGCGGGTTAGGGTTTGGTTTAGGATTAGTGTAAGGTTTAAGGCTGGGTTTAGTGGCAGGGTTAGGGTTAGGGTTAGTTTTAGGGTATGGGTTATGGTTAGGGTTGGGGTTAGGGTACGGGTTAGGTTTAGGTTTAGGGTACGGGTTAGGATTACGGTTAAGGTTAGGGTTAGGGTTAGGGTTTGGGTTAGGGTTAGGTTACGGTTAAGGGTTATGGTTTGGGTTAGGGTTAGGGTTAAGTTTAGCGTGCGGGTTAGGGTTAGGGTTATGGTTAGGGTTAGAGTACGGGTTTGGGTTAGTGTTAGGGTATGGTGTGGTTTACCGTTTGGGTACATGTTAGGGAAAGGGTTAGGGTTAGGGTTAGGGGTTAGGTTTAGAATTAGGTTTAGGCTACGGGTAGGGTTAGAGTACAGGTTAGGGTTTGGGTTAGGGTTCGGGTTAGGTTTTGTGTACGGGTTAGGGTTAGGGTTGGGTTTAGGGTTAGTGTTAGGGTTCCGGTACGGGTTAGGGTTAAGATTGAGGTACGGGATAGGGTTAGTGTACGTGTTAGGTCTAGGTTTAGGGTTAGGTTTATTGTGCGGGTTAGGGTTAGGTTTAGGGTTTGGGTACATGTTAGGGTTAGGGTTTGGGTACGGGTTAGCGTTACGTTTAGGGATAGGGTACGGGTTAGGTTTAGTGTAATGGGTTACGGTATGGTTTAGGGTTAGGGTACAGGTTAGGGTTAGGGTTAGGTTCAAGGTTAGGGTTAGGTTTAGTGTTAGGGTTAGGGTAAGTGTACTGTGTAGAGTTACTGTATGGTTTAGGGTTAAGTTTAGGGCTAGGGTTAGGGTTAGGGTTATAGTATGGGTTTGGGTTAGAGTTAGGATTAGGTTTAGGTTTAGAGTACGGGTTAGGGTTAGTGTTAGGGTTAGGGTTAGTGTTAGGGTACGGGTTAGGGTTAAAGTACGGGTTAGGGTTAGGTTTAGGTTTAGGGTTATGGTTAGAGTACGGGTTAGGGTTAGTGTTAGTGTTAGGGTTAGGGTTAGTGTACAGATAGGGTTAGGGTTAGGGTTAGGGTTAGGGTTAGGGTTAGTTTTAGGGTTAGGGTACAGGTCAGGGTTACGGTTAAAGTTAGGGTTAGGTTTAGGGTATGGGTTAGGGTTAGGGTTAGGGTACGGGTTAAGTTTAGGGTTAGGGTTAGGTTTAGGTTACTGGTTAGGGTTAGGGTATGGGTTAGGGTTAGGTTTAGGTTACGGGTTAGGGTTAGGTTTAGGTTCAGGGTTAGTGTTAGGGATAGGGTTATGGTACGGGTTAGGTTTAGGGTTGGGGTTAGGGTATAGGTTAGTTTTAGGGTTAGGGTACAGGTCAGGGTTACGGTTAAAGTTAGGGTTAGGTTTAGGGTATGGGTTAGGTTTAGGGTACGCCTAAGGGTTAAGGTTAGGGTTAGGGTTAGGTTTAGCTTTAGGGTGCGGGTTAGGGTTAGGGTTAGGGTTAGCGCTAGGGTATGGGTTAGGGTTACTGTTAGGGTTTGGGAACGGGTTAGGATTAGGTTTAGGTTACGGGATAGGGTTGGGTTCGGGTTAGGTCAATGTTTAGGGTGAGTTTTAGGGTACGGGTTAGGGTTAGGTTTAGGGTTAGGGTTAAGATTAGGTATGGGTTAGATTTAAGGTTAGGGTTAGGTTTAGGGTACGGGTTAGGGTTCGGGATAGGGTATGGGTTAGGTTTAGATTACGGGTTAGGGTTAGTGTTAGGGTCAGGATTAGGTTTAGGGTACGAGTTAGTGTTAGGGTTAGGTTACGTATTAGGGTTAGGGTTATGTTACGGGTTAGGTTTACAGTACAGGTAGGGTTAGGGAGAGGGCTAGGGTTAGGTTTAGAGTGCGGTTAGGGTTAGGGTTAGGGTTAGGGTACGGGTTAGGGTTAGGGAAATGGTTAGGGTTAGGGTTAGGGTACCGGTTAGGGTTAGGTTCAGGGTTAGGGTCAGGGTTAGGGTTAGGCTTAGGGTTAGGTTTAGGGTTAGTTTTCGGGTTAGGGTTAGGTTTAGGGCACGGGATAGGGTTAGCGTACGGGTTAAGTTTAGGGTTAGGGTTAGGTTTAGGGTGCAGGGTAGGGTTAAGGTTAGGGTTAGTGTACGGGTTAGGGTTAGTGTTAGGGTTAGGGTTAGTGTAAGGGTTAGGGTTAGGTTTAGGGTCAGGTTTAGGGTTAGGATTAGTGTTAGGGTACGGGTTAGAGTTAAGGTTGGGGTTAGGGTATGGGTTAGTTTTAGGGTTAGGTTACGGGTTAGGGTTATGTTTAAGGTTAGGGTTAGTGTTAGGGTATGGGTTAGGGTTAGGTTACCGTTTAGGGTTATGGTTTGGGTTAGGGTTAGGGTTAAGTTAAGG
Organism: Urocyon cinereoargenteus; assembly: GCA_032313775.1. Lineage (NCBI taxonomy): Eukaryota > Metazoa > Chordata > Mammalia > Carnivora > Canidae > Urocyon > Urocyon cinereoargenteus. Next base: position 3,809,666 of record JAVLSZ010000034.1, read on the forward strand.
GTGCGGTTTTGGGTTAGGGTTAGGGTTAGAGTACGGGTTTGGTTTAGTGTTACGGGTTAGGTTTACCATTTGGGTACAGGTTAGGTTAAGGGTTAGGGTTAGGCTTAGGGTTAGTGGTTAGTGTTAAATTTAGGGTTATGCTACTGGTAGGGTTAGGGTACGTGTTAGGGATAGGGTTTGGGTACGGGTTAGTGTTACGTTTAGGGTTAGGGTACGGGTTAGGTTTAGGGTTAGGGTTAGGGTACAGTTTCAGGTTAGGGTACTGGTTAGGGTTAGGTTTAGGGTCAGGGTTAGGGTTTGGTTTAGGGTTAGGGTTAGGGTTAGGGTACAGGTTAGGGTTACTGTACGGGTTAGGGTTAGGTTTATGGTTGGGGTTAGGGTTAGGTTAGGGTACGGATTAGGGTTAAGGTACGGGTTAGGGTTAGGATTAGGGTCAGGTTTAGGGTCAGGGTTAGTTTACGAGTTAGGTTTAGGGTTAGGTTTAGGGTACGGTGTAGGGTTAGGGTTAGGGGTTAGGGTGAGGGGTACGGTATGGGTTATGTTTATGGTTAGGGTTAGGTTTAGGGTTAGGGTTATTGTACGTCTTAGCGTACAGGTTAGGGTTAGGTTTAGGTTACGGGTGAGGGTACGGGTTAGTGTTAGGGTTAAGGTACGTGTAATGGTACGGGTTAGGGTTAGGGTACGGGTTAGGGTTAGTGTACGGGATAGGGTTAGGATTAAGGTTAGTGTTATTGTTAGGGTTAGGGTACAGGTTAGCATTAGGGTTAGGGTATGGGATAGGTTTAGGGTACGTGTTAGGTCTAGGGTTAGGGTTAGGTTTAGTGTGTGGGTTAGGGTTTGGCATCGGGTTAGGGTTAGTGTACGTGTTAGGGTTTTTGTACGGGTTAGGGTTAGTGTTAGGTTTATGGTACGGGTTAGGTTTAGGTTTAGGGTTAGGGTTAGAGTACGGGTTAGTGTTAGGGTTAGGGTACGGTTTTAGGTTTAGGGTTAGGGTCAGGGTTAGGGTTAGGGTTAGGTTACGGGTTAGGGTTAGGTTTAGTGTATGGGATAGGTTTAGGATTAGGGTTAGTGTTAGTGTTAAGGTTAGGGTACAGGTTAGTGTTAGGTTTAGGTTATGGAATAGGTTTAGGGTACGGTTTAGGTCTAGGGTTAGGGTTAGGTTTAGGGTGTGGGTTAGGGTTAGGCATCGGGTTAGGGATAGGGTACGGGTTAAGGTTAGGGTACGGGTTCGGGTTAGTGTTAGGGTTATGGTACAGGTTAGGGTTAGGGTTAGTGTTAGGGTACGGGTTAGGGTTAGGGTACGGGTTAGGTCTAGATTTAGGGTTAGGTTTAGAATGTGGGTTAGGGTTAGGGTTAGCGTATGGGATTAGGTTTAGGGTTAGGGTCAGGGTTAGGATTAGGTTAAGGTTAGGGTTAAGGTACGAGTTCGGGTTATGGTACGATTTAGGGTTAGGGTTAGGGTTAGGGTTATAATAGGGGGTTAGGGTTAGTGTTAGGGTTAGTTTTAGGATTAGAGTACGTGTTAGGTTTAGTGTTAGCTTTAGGTTTAGTGTTAGGGTACGTGTTAGGGTTAGATTTTGGGTACGGGTTAGGGTTACGTTTAGGGTCAGGTTATGGGTTAGGTTTAGGGTTAGGGTAAGTGTTAGTGTTAGGGTACGTGTTAGGGTTAGGGTTAGGGTTAGGGTACGTTTAGGGTTAGGGTTAGGGTTCGGGTTAGGGTTCAACTACGGGTTAGGATTAGGGTTAGGGTTAGGGTTAGGGTTAGTGTTAGGGTTATGGTACGGGTTAGGGTTAAGGTTACGGTACAGGATAGGTTTAGTGTACGTGTTCGGTCTAGGGTTAGGGTTAGTTTTAGTGTGCGGGTTAGGGTTAGGGTTAGGGTACGTGTTAGGGTTAGGGTTTGGGGACGGGTTAGGGTTATGTTTAGGGTTAGATTACGGGTTAGGTATTGTGTTAGGGTTAGGGTTAGTGTTAGGGTTCGGGTTAGGGTTACGTTTAGGGTTAGGGTTAGTTTTAGAGTACATGTTAGTGTTAGTGTTAGGTTTAGGGTTAGGGTTAGGGTTAGAGTATGGGATAGGGTTAGTGTTAGGGTTAGGGTTAGGGTTAGTGTACGGATAGGGTTAGGGTTAGGGTTAGGTTTAGGGTACAGGTTGGGTTAGGTTTAGAGTACGGGATAGGGTTAGTGTACGGGATAAGTTTAGGGTTAGATTCAGGTTTAGGTTACCGGTTAGGGTTAGGGTACGGGTTAGGGTACGGTTTAGGTGCGGGTTAGGGTTAGTGTATGGGATAGGGTTAGGGTACAGGTAAGGGTTATGTTAGGGTTAGGGTTAGGTTTAGGTTTAGGATGCGGGTTAGGCTTAGGGTTAGGGTTACAGTTAGCGCTATGGTATGGGTTAGGGTTACTCTTAGGGTTTTGGTACGGGTTAGGTTTAGGGTTAGGGTACGGGATAGGGTTGTGTAAGGGTTAGGTCAAGGGTTCGGGTTAGGTATAGGGTACGGGATAGGGTTAGGGTTAGGTTTAGGGTTAGGATTAGGGTAAGGGTTAGGGTTAGGGTACGGGTTAGGGTTAGGGTTAGGGTTAGTGTTAGGGTACCGGTTAGGGTTAGGGTACGGGTTAGGTCTAGGGTAGGTTTAGGTTTAGGATGTGGGTTAGTGTTAGGGTTAGGGTACGAGATTAGTGTTAGGGTTAGGTTCAGGGTTACGGTTAGGTTAAGGTTAGGGTACGAGTTAGGGTTAGGGATAGGTTTAGTGTACAGGTTAGGGTTAAGGTACGGGTTAGGTTTAGGGTTAGGGTAAGCGTTAGGGTTAGGGTACGGGTACGGGTTAGGGTTAGGGTTAGTGTTAGGGTACAGGTTAGTGTTAGGGTACGGGTTAGGTCTAGGGTTAGGGTTAGGTTTTGGATGCGGTCTAGTGTTAGGGTAGTGTACAAGATTAGGGTTAGGGTTAGGGTCAGGGTTACGTTTAGGTTTAAGGTTAGGGTTACGGTTAGGGTACGGGTAACGTTAACGGTACGAGTTAGGGTTAGTTTTAGGGTTAGGTTTACGGTTTGGGTTATAGTAGGGGGTTAGGGTTAGTGTTAGGGTTAGGTTCAGGTTTAGGGTTAGGGTTAGGATTAGGGTCACGGTTATGTTTAGGGATAGGGTACGAGTTAGGGTTAGGGTTAGGTTTAGTGTACGGGTTAGGGTTAGGGTACGGGTTAAGGTTAGGGGTAGGGTATGGGTTAGGTTTCGGATTAGGGTTAGGGCTAGGTTTATGGTATGGGTTAGGGTACAGGTTAGGTTTAGGGTTGGGATTAGGGTACGGGTTAGTTTTAGGGTTAGGGTACGGGTTAGGGTTATGGTTAAGGTTAGGGTTAGGGTATGTGTTAGGTTTAGGGTACGGTTAAGGGTTATGGTTAGGGTTAGGATTAGCGTTAAGTTTAGGGTGCGGGTTAGGGTTAGGGTTAGGGTTAGCGTTAGAGTACGGTTTTGGGTTAGTGTTAGGATACGGGTAAGGTTTACCGTTTGGGTACGGGTTAGGGTAAGGATTAGGGTTAGGGTTAGGTTTAGGGGTTAGGGTTAGGGTTAGGGTTAGGCTACGGGTAGGGTTAGGGTACGGGTTAGGGTTAGAGTTAGGGTTCTGTTTAGGGTTAGTGAACGGGTTAGGGTTAGGGTTAGGGTTATTTTTAGTGTTAGGGTTACGGTACGTGTTAGGGTTAAGGTTACGGTATGGGATAGGGATAGTGTACGTGTTAGGTGTAGGGTTAGGGTTAGGTTTAGTGTGCGGGTTAGGGTTTGGGTTAGGGTGAGGGTACGTGTTAGGGTTATGGTTTGGGTATGGGTTAGGGTTCCGTTTAGGGTTAGGGTACGGGGCAGTTTTAAGGTTAGGGTAAGGGTTAGTGTTAGGGTATGGGTTAGGGTTAGAGTACGGGTTAGGGTTATGTTAGGGTTAGGGTTAGTGTTAGAGTACAGGAAAGGGTTAGTGTTAGGGTTAGGGTTAGGGTTAGTGTACGGATAGTGTTAGGGTTAGGGTTAGGGTTGGGTATGGGTTCGGGTTACGGTACGAGTTAGGGTTAGGGTAAGGTTTAGGTTTAGGATTATAGTAGGGTGTTAGGGTTAGTGTTAGGGTTATGTTTAGGGTTAGAGTACTGGTTAGGGTTAGTGTTAGCGTTAGGGTTAGGGGTAATGTACGGGTTAGGCTTAGGGTTAGGTTTAGGGTTAGGTTACGGGTTAGGGTTCAGTTTAGGGTACGGGATAGGGTTAGCGTACGGGATAAGTTTAGGGTTAGGGTTAAGTTTAGGTTACGGTTGAGGGTTAGGGTACGGGTTATGGTTAGGTTTAGGGTGCGGGTTAGGGTTAGGGTTAGGGTTAGTGTACGGGTTAGGGTTAGGTTTAGGGTCAGGGTTAGTGTTAGCGTTAGTGTTAGGGTATGGGTTAGGGTTAGGGTTGGGGTTAGGGTACGGGTTAGTTTTAGGGTTAGGATACGGGTTAGGGGTACGGTTAATGTTAGGGTTAGTGTTAGGGTGTGGGTTAGGGTTAGGTTACGGTTAAGGTTTAAGGTTAATGTTAGGGTTAGGGTTAAGTTTAGGGTGCGGTTTAGGGATAGGGTTAGGTTTATGGTTAGGGTTAGAGTACGGGTTTGCGTTATGTTAGGGTACGGGTTAGGTGTACCGTTTGGGTACGGGATAGGGTAAGGAATAGGTTTAGGGTTAGGGTAGGGGTTAGAGTTAGAGTTAGGGTTAGACCACAGGATTGGGTTAGAGTACGGGTTAAGGTTAGGTTTAGGGTTAGGGTTAGGTATAGGGTTATAGTACGGGTTAGGGTTAGAGTTAAGGTTAGGTTTAGGGTTAGAGTACGGGTTAGGGATAGTGTTAGGTTTAGGGTTAGTGTTAGGGTACGGGTTAGGGTTAGCGTAAGGGTTAGGGTTACATTTAGGGTTAGGGTTGTGTTAGAGTACGGGTTAGGGTTAGTGTTAGGGTTAGGGTTAGTGTTAGGGTTAGAGTGCGGATAGGGTTAGGGTTAGGGTTAGGGTTACAATACAGGTTAGGGTTAGGTTTAGGGTACAGGATAGGGTTAGCATACGGGTTAAGTTTAGGGTTAGGCTTAGGTTTAGGTTACGGGTTAGGTTTAGGGTACGGTTAGGGTTAGGTTTATTGTATGGGTTAGGGTTACAGTACGGTTAGGGTTAGTGTGATTGTTAGTGTTAGTTTTAGGGTACGGTTAGTGTTAGGTTTATTGTATGGGTTAGGGTTACATTACGCTTAGGGTTAGTGTGATTGTTAGTGTTAGGGTTAGAGTACGGTTAGAGTTAGGTTTAGGGTTAGGGTTAGGGTTAGAGTACGGGTTAGGGTTAGGGTTAGGGTTAGGGTTAGGGTACGGATTAGGGTTAGAGTTAGGGTTAGGTTTAGAGTACGGGGTAGGGTTAGTGTTAGTGTTAGAGTTAGGGTTAATGTTCGGGTTAGGCTTAGGGTTAGGTTTAGGGTTAGGTTACGGGTTCGGGTTAGGTTAAGGGTACGGGATAGGGTTAGCGTACGGGTTAAGTTTAGGGTTAGGGTTAGGCTTAGGTTACGGGTTAGGGTTAGGTTTAGGTGTGGGTTAGGGTTAGGGTTAGGGTTGGGTTTAGGCTACGGGTTAGGGTTACAGTACGGTTAGGGTTAGGGTGAGGGTTAGTGTTAGGGTTAGAGTACGGTTAGGGTTAGGGTTAGGGTTAGGGTTAGGGAACGGGTTAGGGTTAGGTTTAGGGTACAGGATAGGGTTAGCGTATGGGTTAAGTTTAGGGTTAGGGTTAGGTTTAGGTTACGGGTTAGGGTTAGGGTACGGGTTAGGGTTAGGTTTAGGTGAGGGTTAGGGTTAGGGTTAGGGTAAGGATACGGGTTAGGGTTAGGTTTAGGGTCAGGGTTAGCGTTAGGGATAGGGTTAGTGTACGGGTTAGGGTTAGGGTTGGGGTTTGGGTACGGGTTAGATTTAGTGTTAGGGTACGGATCATGTTTACGCTTAAGGTTAGGGTTAGGGTTAGGATTATTGTACGGATTAGGGTTACAGTACGGGTTAGGGTTAGGGTGAGGGTTAGGGTTAGGGTTAGTGTACGGTTAGGTTTAGGGTTAGGGATAGGGTTAGAGTACAGGTTAGGGTTAGTGTTAGGGTTAGGTTTAGGTTTAGGGTACGGGTTAGGGTTAGAGTTAGGGTTAAGGTTAGAGTACGGGGTAGGGTTACTGTTAGGGTTAGTGTTAGGGTTAATGTACGGGTTAGGCTTAGGGTTAGGTTTAGGGTTAGTTTACGGGTTAGGGTTAGGTTTAGGGTACGGGATAGCGTTAGCATATGGGTTAATTTTAGGGTTAGGTTTAGGTTTAGGTTACGGGTTAGGGTTAAGCTTAGGTGTGGGTTAGGGTTAGGGTTAGGGTTAGGGTACGGGTAAGGGTTAGGGTTGGGGTTAGGGTACGGGTTAATTTTAGGGTTAGGGTATGGGTCAGGGTTACGGTTAAGTTTAGGGTTAGGTTTAGGGTATGGGTTAGGGTTAGGGTACGGTAATGCTTATGGTTAGGGTTAGGTTTAGGTTTAGGGTGCGGGTTAGCGTCAGGGTTAGGGTTAGGGTTAGGGTACGAGTTAGGGTTAGGGTTACGTTTAGGGTACGGGTTAGTGTTAGGGTTAGGGTTAGGGTAAGGGTTAGGTTTAGGGCACGAATTAGGGTTAGGGTATGGGTTAGTTTGAGGGGTAGTGTATGGTTTAGGTTTAGGGTTAGGTTTAGGAATAAGGTTAGCTTTATGGTACGTGTTAGCGTACAGGTTAGGGTTAGGGTTTAGTTACGGGTTAGGGTACAGGTTAGGGTTAGGGTTTGGGTTAGGGTTAGAGTACGGGTTAGGGTTAGTGTTAGGTTAGAGTTAGGGTTAGGGTTAGGCTCGGGTACGGTTTAGGGTTAGGGTTAGTGTACGGGATAGGGTTAGGATTAGGGTTAAGGTTAGGGTTAGGTCTAGGGTTAGGGTTAGGTTTAGATGCGGTTTAGGGTCAGGGTTAGGGTACAGGATTAGGTTTAGGGTTAGGGTCAGGGTTAGGGTTAACTTTAGGGTTAGGGTTAGAGTACGGGTTAGGTTTAGTTTTAGGATTATGGTTAGTATTAGGGTTAGGGTAAGGTTTAGAGTACGGGTTAGGGTTAGGTTTAGGGTTAGGTTTAATTTAGAGTACGGGTTAGGGTTAGTGTTAGGGTTAGGGTTAGGGTTAGTGTTAGGGTTACGGTACGGGTTAGGGTTAAGGTTACGGTACAGGATAGGTTTAGTGTACGTGTTAGATCTAGGGTTAGGGTTAGGTTTAGTGTTCAGGTTAGGGTTAGGGTTAAGGTACGTGTTAGGTTTAGGGTTTGGGTTCGGGTTAGGGTTATGTTTAGGGTTAGGGTACGGGTTGGGTTTAGGTTTAGGGTTAGGTTTAGTGTGTGGGTTAGGGTTAGGCATCGGGTTAGGGTTAGTGTACATGTTAGGGTTTTGGTACAGGTTAGGCTTAGTGTTCGGTTTATGGTACGGGTTAGGGTTAGGGTTAGAGTTAGGTTTAGGATGAGGGTTAGGGTTAGGGTACGGGATTAGGGTTAGGGTTAGGGTTAGGGTCAGGGCTAGGGTTAGGCTTAGGGTAGGGTTAGGGTTAGGGTACGGGTTAGGTTTAGGGTTAGGGTTAGTGTACGGGATAGGTTTAGGATTAGGGTTAGTGTTAGTGTTAGGGTTAGGGTACAGGTTAGCGTTAGGGTTAGGTTACAGGATAGGTTTAGGGTACGGTTTAGGTGTAGGCTTAGGGTTAGGTTTAGAGTGTGGGTTAGGGTTAGGCATCGGGTTAGGGATAGGGTACGGGTTAGGGTTAGGGTACGGGTTAGCGTTAGTGTTAGGGTTATGGTACGGGTTACTGTTAGGGTTAGTGTTAGGGTACGGGTTAGGGTTAGGGTACGAGTTAGGTCTAGGTTTAGGGTTAGGTTTAGGATGCGGGTTAGGTTTAGGGTTAGGGTACGGGATTAGGTTTAGGGTTAGGGTCAGGTTTAAGGTTAGGTTAAGGTTAGGGTTAGGGTACGAGTTCGGGTTACAGTACGAGTTAGGGTTAGTGTTAGGGTTAGTGTTAGGGTTAGGTTTATAGTAGGGGGTTAGGGTTAGTGTTAGGGTTAGGTTTAGGGTTAGAGTACGTGTTAGGTTTAGTGTTAGTGTTATGGTTAGTGTTAGGGTTAGGTTTAGGGTTAGGGTTAGGTTAGAATACGGGTTAGGGTTAGTGTTAGGGTTAGGGTTAGGGTTAGCGTTAGGGTAAGTTTAGAGTTAGGGTTAGGGTTAGTGTGCGGGTTAGGGTTAGGGTTAGGGTTAGGGTTAGTGTTAGGGTTACGGTACGGGTTAGGGTTAAGGTTACGGTATGGGATAGGTTTAGTGTACGTGTTAGGTCTACGTTTAGGGTTAGGTTTAGTGTGCGGGTTAGGGTTAGGGTTAGGGTATGTGTTAGGGTTACGTTTAGTGTTAGGGTATTGGTTAGGTTTAGGGTTAGGGTAAGTGTTAGTGTTAGGGTACGGGTTAGGGTTAGGGTTAGGGTTAGGGTACGTTTAGGGTTAGGGTTAGGGTTCGGGTTAGGGTTAGTCTACGGGTTAGGGTTAGGTTTAGGGTTAGGGTTAGTGTTAGGGTTACGGTACGGTTTAGTGTTAAGGTTATGGTACGGGATAGGGTTAGTGTATGTGTTAGGTGTAGGTTTAGGGTTAGGTTTAGTGTGCGGGTTAGGGTTAGGGTTAGGGTACGTGTTAGGGTTAGAGTACGGGTTAGGGTTACGTTTAGGGTTAGGGTTAGGGTTAGAGTACAAGTTAGGGTTAGTGTTAGGGTTAGGGTTAGGGTTAGGGTTAGAGTATGGGATAGGGTTACTGTTAGGGTTAGGGTTAGGGTTAGTGTACGGATAGGGTTATGGTTAGGGTTAGGGTTAGGGTATGGGTTAGGGTTAGGTTTAGGGTACAGGATAGGGTTAGTGTACGGGTTATGTTTAGGATTAGGGTTAGGTTTAGGTTATGGGTTAGAGTTAGGTACGGGTTAGGGTTAGGTTTAGTTGCGGGTTAGGGTTAGGGTACGGGTTAGGGTTAGGTTTATTGTACGGGTTAGGGTTACAGTACGGTTAGTGTTAGGGTTAGGGTTAGGGTTAAGGTTAGAGTACGAGTTAGGGTTAGTGTTAGGGTTAGGGTTAGGGTTAGGGTTAGGGTACGGGGTAGGGTTTCTGTACGGTTTAGCGTTAGGTTTAAGGCTAGGGTTAGGGTTAGGGCTATAGTACGGGTTAGGGTTAGAGTTAGGGTTAGGTTTAGGTTTAGAGTACGGGTTCGGGTTAGTGTTACATTTAGGGTTAGGGTACAGGTTACGTTTATGGTTAGGGTAAGGGTTATTGTTAGGGTACAGGTTAGGGTTATAGTACGTGTTAGGGTTAGGTTTAGGGTTAGGGTTAGGGTTAGAGTATGGGTTAGGGTTAGTGTTAGGGTTAGGGTTAGGGTTAGTGTATGGATAGGGTTAGGGTTAGGGTTAGGGTTAGGGTACAGGTTAGGGTTAGGTTTACGGTACAGGATAGGGTTAGTGTATGAGATAAGTTTAGGTTTAGGTTTAGGTTTAGGTTACGGGTTAGGGGTAGGGTACGAGTTAGGGTTAGGTTTAGGTGCGGATTAGCGTTAGCGTACGGGTTAGAGTTAGGTTTAGGGTCAGGGTTAGGATTAGGGATAGGGTTATGGTTTGGGTTAGGGTTAGGGTTGGGGTTACGGTACAGGTTAGTTTTAGGGTTAGGATATGGCTTAGGGTTACGGTTAAGGTTAGGGTTATTGTTAGGTTATGGGTTAGGTTTAGGGTACGGGTAAGGGTTATGGTTAGGTTTACGGTTAGATTTAGGTTTAGGGTGTGGGTTAGGCTTAGGGTTAGGGTTAGGATTAGCGCTAGGGTATGGGTTAGGTTTACTCTTAGGGTTGGGTACGGGTTAAGGTTAGGGTTAGGGTACGGGATAGGTTTGGGTACGGGTTAGGACAAGGGTTAGGGTTAGGTTTAGGGTACGGGTTAGGGTTAGGGGTAGGTTTAGGGTTAGGGTTAGGCTATGGGTTAGGTTTAGGGTACGGGTTAAGATTTGGTTTAGGGCCAGGTTTAGTGTTAGTGTTAGGGTACGAGTTAGGGTTTGGGTTAGGTTTATGGTACCGGTTAGTGTTAGGGTTAGGGTTAGGGTTAGAGTACGGGGTAGGTTTAGTGTTAGGGTTAGGTTTAGGGTTAGGGTACGGGTTAGGGTTAGAGTTAGGGTTAGGGTTAGAGTACTGGTTAGGGTTAGGGTTAGGGTTAGAGTACGGATAGGGTTAGGGTTTGGGTTAGGTTTAGGGTATGGTTTAGGCTTAGGGTACGTTTTAGGGTTGGGTTAGTGTCAGGTTTAGGTTTAGGTTTAGGGTTAGGGTACGGGTTAGGGTTAGGTTTAGGGTACGGGTTAGGGTTAGGTTTAGGGTTATGCTACAGGTTAGGTTTAGGGTACGGGTTAGTTTTAGGGTTAGTGACAGGGTTAGGGTTAGTGTTAGGGTACGAATTATTGTTAGGGATAGGGTACTGGTTAGGGTTAGGTTATAGTACGGGTTAGGGTTACAGTACGGATTAGGGTTAGGGTTAGAATACGGTTAGGGTTAGGGTTAGGGTTAGGGTTAGAGTACGGGTTAGGGTTAGTGTTAGTGTTAGTGTTAGGGTTAGGGTTAGAGTACGGGTTAGGTTTAGGGTTAGGGTTAGTGTTAGAGTACGGGGTAGGGTTAGTGTTAGGGTTAGGGTTAGTGTACGGGTTAGAGTTAGTGTTAGGGTTAGGGTTAGTGTTAGGGTTAGGGTATGGGTTAGGGTTAGGATTAGTGTTAGAGTACGGGGTAGGATTAGTGTTAGTGTAAGGTTTAGGGTTAGAGTTCGGGTTTGGGTTAGTGTTAGGGTACGGGTTAGTTTTACCTTTTGGGTATGGGTTAGGGAAAGTGTTAGGGTTAGGTTTAGGGTTAGGGTACGGGTACGGGTTAGGGTTAGGGTTAGAGTACGGTGTAGGATTAGTGTTAGGGTTAGGGTTAGGGTTAGGGTTAGTGTACGGGTTAGGGTTAGGGTTAGGGTTAGGGTTAGAGTACGGTGTAGGGTTAGTGTTAGGGTTAGGTTTGGGATTAATGTACGGTTTAGGCTTAGGGTTAGCTTTAGGGTTAGGATACGGTTTAGTGTTAGGTGTAGGGTACGGGATAGGGTTACCGTATGGGTTAAGTTTAGGGTTATGGTTAGGTTTAGGTTACGGGTTAGGGTTAGGGTACCTGTTAGGGTTAGGTTTTGGGTGTGGGTTAGGGTTAGAGTTAGGATTATTGTAAGGGTTAGGTTAGTTTTAGGGTAGGTTTAGGGTTAGGGTTAGTGTTAGGGTACGGGTTAGGGTTAGGGTTGGGTTTAGGGTACAGGTTAGATTTAGGGTTAGGGTATGCATTAGGTTTACAGTTAAGGTTAGGCTTAGGTTTAGGGTGCGGGTTAGGCTTAGGGTTAGGGTTAGGGTTAACGCTAGGGTATGGGTTAGGGTTACTCTTAGGGTTTGGGTACGGGTTAGGGTTAGGTTACGGGATAGGGTTGGGTACGGGTTAGGACAAGGGTTAGGGTTAGATTTAGGGTACGGGATAGGGTTAGGGTTAGGTTTAGGGTTAGGTTTAGGGTATGGGTAGGTTTAGGGTATGGGTTAGGGTTAGGGTCAGCGTTAGGGTTAGTGTTAGGGTACAAGTTAGGGTTAGGGTGTGGTTTATGGTACGGGTTAGGGTTAGGGTTAGAGTACGGGTTAGGTTTAGTGTTAGGGTTAGGGTTAGGGTTAGGGTTAGGGTAGGGGTTAGGGTTAGAGTTAGGGTTAGGGTTAGAGTATGGGGTAGGTTAGTGTTAGGGTTAGGGTTAGCGTTAATGTACAGGTTAGGCTTAGCATTAGGTTTAGGGTAGGTTACGGGTTAGGGTTAGGTTTAGGGTACGGGTAAGGGTTAGTGAACGGGTTAAGTTTACGGTTAGGGTTAGGTTTAGGTTACGGGTTAGGGTTAGGTTTAGGTGTGGGTTAGGTTTAGGGTTAGGGTTAGGTTTAGGTTACGTGTTAGGGTTAGGGTTGGGGTTAGGGTATGGGTTAATTTTAGGCTTAGGGTATGGGTAACGGTTACGGTTAAGTTTAGGGTTTGGTTTAGGGTATGGGTTAGGGTTAGGGTACGGGTAAGGGTTATGGTTAGGGTTAGGGTTAAGTTTAGGTTTAGGGTGCGGGTTAGGGTTAGGGTTAGGGTTAGCGCTAGGGTATGGTTTAGGGTTACTGTTAGGTTTTGGGTACGGGTTAGGGTGAGGGTTATGTTACGGGAAAGGGTTGGGTACGTGTTAGGTCATGGGTTAGGGTTAGGTATAGGGTATGTTTAGTGTTAGGGTTAGGATTAAGGTAAGGGTTAGGGTTTGGGTTAGTCTTAGGGTACGGGTTAGGGTTAGGGTCAGGGTTAGGGTTGGGGTTAGGGTTAGGGTACGGGTTAGGGTTAGTTTTAGGGTACGGATCGGGTTAGGTTAGGGTTAGGGTACAGGTTAGGTTTAGGGTACGGGTTAGGGTTATGGTTAGGGTCAGGGTTAGGGTTAGGTTTAGGGTACGAATTAGGGTTAGGTTTAGGGTAAGGGTTAGGTTTAGGGTTATGGTACGGGTTTGGGTTACAGTACGGTTAGAGTTAGGGTGAGGTTTAGGGTTAGGGTTAGAGTACAGTTATGGTTAGGGTTAGGGTTAGGGTTAGAGTACGGGATAGGGTTGGTGTTAGGGTTAGTGTTAGGGTTAGGGTACGGGTACGGGTTAGGGTTAGGGTTAGGGTTAGAGTACGGGATAGGGTTGGTGTTTTGGTTAGGGTTAGGGTTAGGGTTAGGGTGTGGGTTAGGCTTAGGGTACGGTTTAGTGTTAGGTTTAAGGGTCAGGTTTAGGGTTAGGGTTAGGGTTAGGGTTAGCGCTACGGTATGGGTTAGGGTTACTCTTAGGGTTTGGGTACGGGTTAGGGTTAAGGTTAGGTTACGGGATAGGGTTGTGTACGGGTTAGGTCAAGGGTTAGGGTTAGGTTTAGGTACGGGTTAGGGTTAGGGCTAGGATTAGGGTTAGGGTTACGGTATGGGTTAGGCTTAGGGTACGGGTTAGGATTAGTGTTAGGGTACGGGTTAGGGTTAGGTTTAGGGTACAGGTTAGGGTTAGTTTGGGGTTAGGTTATGGGTTAGGTTTAGGGTACGGGTTAGGGTTAGGGTTAGGGTCAGGGTTAGGGTTAGGGTTAGGGTTAGGGTATGGGTTAGGGTTAGGTTTAGGGTACGGGTTATGGTTAGGTTTAGGTTTAAGGTGCATATTAGGTTTAAGGTATGGTTTAGGTTTAGGGTGAGGGTTAGATTTAGGGTTAGAATACGGTTAGGGTTAGGGTTAGGGTTAGAGTACGGGTTAGGGTTAGTGTTAGGGTTAGGGTTAGGGTCAGGTTTAGAGTACGGGTTATGGTTAGGGTAAGGGTTAGTGTTAGAGACGGGATAGAGTTAGGGGTAGTTTTAGGTTTAGGGTTAGAGTACGGGTTAGAGTTAGTGTTAGGGTTAGGGTTAGGTTTAGGGTACGGGAACGGGTTAGGGTTAGGGTTAGAGTACGGGGAAGGTTAGGGTTAGGGTTAGTGTACGGAATAGGAATGGGTACGGGTTAGGACAAGGGTTAGGGTTAATTTTAGGGTACGGGATAGAGTTAGGGGTAGGTTTAGGGTTAGGGTTAGGGTATGGGTTAGGCTTAGGGTACGGGTTAGGGTTAGGTTTAGGGTCAGGGTTAGGGTTAGGGTTAGGGTACGAGTTAGGGTTAGGGTTAGGTTTAGGGTACGGTTTAGGGTTACAGTTAGGTTTAGGGTTAGGTTTAGAGTACGCGGTATGGTTAGTGTTAGGGTTAGGTTAAGGGTTAAGGTACGGGTTAGGGTTAGAGTTAGGCTTAGGTTTAGATTACGGGGTAGGGTTAGGTTAGGGTTGGAGTACGGATAGGGTTAGGGTTAGGGTTAGGATTAGAGTACGGGTTAGGGTTAGTGTACGGGTTAGGGTTAGGGTCAGTGTTAGCGTTAGGGTACGAGTTAGGGTTAGGGTTAGGGTACGGTTAAGGGTTATAGTTAGCGTTAGGGTTAGGGTTAAGTTTAGGGTGCGGTTTCAGGTTAGGGTTAGGGTTAGGGTTAGAGTACGGGTTTGGGTTAGTGTTCGGAAACTGGTTAGGTTTACAGTTTGGGTACGGGTTAGGTAAGGGTTAGGGATAGGGTTAGAGTTAGGGGTTAGTGTTAGAGTTTGTGTTATGCTACGGGATAGTGTTAGAGTACGGTTTAGGGTTAGGGTTTAGGATTAGGATTAGGTTTAGGGTTATAGTATGGGTTTGATTAGAGATAGGGTTAGGTTTAGGGTTAGAGTACGCGTTAGGGATAGTGTTAGGTTTAGGGTTAGTGTTAGGGTACGGGTTAGGGTTAGCGTATTGGTTAGGTTTACGTTTAGGTTTAGGGTTAGTGCTAGAGTACGGTTTAGGTTTAGTGTTAGGGTTAGGGTTAGGTTTAGGGTTAGAGTGCGGATAGGGTTAGAGTTAGGGTTAGTGTTAGGGTTAGGGTCAGGGATAGAATACGGTTTAGGGTCAGGGTTTGTGTTAGGGTTAGAGTTTGGGGTAGGGTTAGTTTTAGGGTTAGGGTTAGGGTTAGGTTTAGGGTACGGGTTAGGGTTAGAGTTAGGGTTAGGGTTAGAGTACGGGGTAGGGTTAGTGTTAGTGTTAGGGTTAGGGTTAATGTACGGGTTAGGCTTAGGGTTAGGTTTAGGGTTAGGTTACGGTTTGGGGTTAGGTTTAGGGTACGGGATAGGGTTAGCGTACGGGTTAAGTTTAGGGTTAAGGTTAGGCTTAGGTTACAGGTCAGGGTTAGGTTTGGTGTGGGTTAGGGTTAGGGTTAGGGTTAGGGTACAGGTTAGGGTTAGGGTGGGGTTTGGGTCCGGGTTAATTTTAGGTTTTATGTACGGCTCATGGTTACGGTTAAGTTTAGGGTTATTGTTAGGGTATGGTTTAGGGTTAGGGTACGGGTAATGGTTAGGGTTAGGGTTAGGGTTAATGTTAGCGCTAGGGTATGGTTTAGGGTTACTGTTAGGGTTTGGGTACGGGTTAAGGTTAGGGTTAGGTTACGGGTAAGGTTAAGTGTTAGGGTTAGGTTTAGGGTACGTGTTAGCGTTAGGGTTAGGATTAGGTTTAGGGTTAGGGTATGGGTTAGGATTAGGGTACGGGTTAGGGTTAGGGTTAGGGTCAGGGTTAGGGTTAGGGTTAGGGTTAGGGTACGGGTTATGGTTAGGTTTAGGGAACGGGTTAGGGTTAGGTTTAGGGTTAGGGTATGGGTTAGGTTTAGGATACGGGTTAGGGTTAGGGTTCAGGTCAGGGTAAGGGTTAGGGTTAGGGTACGAATTAGGGTTTGGGTTAGGGTACCGGTTAGGTTTAGGGTTATGGTATGGGTTAGGGTCACAGTACGGGTTAGGATTAGGGTGAGGGTTAGAGTTAGGGTTAGAATACGTTTAGGGTTAGGGTTAGGCTTAGGGATAGAGTACGGGTTAGGGTTAGTGTTAGGTTTAGTTTTAGGGTTAGGGTTAGGGTACGGGTTAGGGGTAGGGTTAGGGTTAGTGTTAGTGTACGGGGAGGGTTAGTTTTAGGGTTATGGTTAGAGTACGGGTTAGGGTTAGTGTTAGGTTTAGGGTTAGGGTTAGGGTATGGGTTAGGGTTAGGGTTAGGGTTAGTGTTAGAGTGCGGGGTAGGGTTAGTGTTAGCATTAGGGTTAGGGTTAGAGTATGGGTTTGGGTTAGTGTTAGGGTACTGGTTAGGTTTACCGTTTGGGTACGGGTTAGGGTAAGGGTTAGGGTTAGGGTTGGGGTTAGGGTACGTGTTAGGTTTAGAGTTTGGGTACAGGTTAGGGTTACGTTTAGGGTTAGGGTACGAGTTAGGTTTAGGGTTAGGTTAAGGGTTAGTGTTAGGGGACGGGAAAGGGTTAGAGTATGGGTTAGGGTTAGGCTTATGTTTAGGGTTAGGGTTAGAGTACGGGTTAAGGTTAGATTTAGTGTTAGGTTTAGGGTCAGGGTTAGGGTTAGGGTTAGTGTTAGTGTTAGGGTTAGAGTTAGGGTTATAGTACGGGTTAAGTTTAGGGCACGGGTTAGGTTAAGGGTATGGGTTAGTTTTAGGGTTATGGTACGGTATAGGGTTACAGTACGGGTTAGGGTTAGGGTCAGCGTTAGGGTTAGGGTACGAGTTAGGGTTAGGGTTAGGGTACGGGTTAAGGTTAGTGTTTTGGTATGGGTTAGGGTTACAATACAGGTTAGGGTTAGGGTGAGGGTTAGGGTTAGTTTTAGAGTACGGTTAGGGTTAGTGTTAGTGTTAGTGTTAGGGTTAGGGTTAGAGTACGGGTTAGGGTTAGTGTTAGTGTTAAGGTTAGGTTTAGGTTTAGGGTTAGTGTTAGGGTATGGGTTAGGGTTAGAGTTAGGTTTAGGGTTAGAGTACTGGGTAGGATTAGTGTTAGTGTTAGTGTTAGGGTTGGGGTTACTGTACGGTTTAGGCTTAGGGTTAGGTTTAGAGTTAGGATACAGGTTAGGGTTAGGTTTAGGGTACGGGATAGGGTTATCGTATGGGTTAAGTTTAGGATTAGGGTTAGTTTTAGGGTTAGGCTTAGGGTACGGGTTAGGGGTAGGGTTAGCTTCAGGGTTAGGGTTAGGTTTAGGGTACGGGTTAGGGTTAGGGTTAGGTTTAGTGTACGGGTTAGGGTTAGGGTTAGGGTACTGGTTAGGTTTAGGGTGCGGGTTAGGTTTAGGGTACGGGTTAGTTTTAGGGTTATGGTATGGTATAGGGTTACAGTACGGGTTAGGGTTAAGGTGAGGGTTAGTGTTAGGGTTAGTGTATGGTTAGTGTTAGGGTTAGGGTTAATGTACGGGTTAGGCTTAGGGTTAGGTTTAGGGTTAGGATATGGGTTAGGGTTAGGTTTAGGCTATGGGAGAGGGTTAGCGTACGGGTTAAGTTTAGGGTTACGGTTAGTTTTAGGTTACGGTTTAGGGTTAAGGTACGTGTTAGGGTTAGGTTTAGGGTGCGGGTTAGGGTTAGGGTTAGTGTTAGTGTAAGGGTTAGGGTTAGGTTTAGGGTCAGGGTTAGGGTTAGGGTTAGTGTTAGGGTACGTATTAAGATTAGGGTTGGGGTTAGGGTACGGGTTAGTTTTAGAGTTAGGGTACTGGTTAGGGTTATGTTTAAGGTTAGGGTTATGTTTAGGGTATGGGTTAGGGTTAGGTTACGGTTAAGGTTTATGGTTTGGGTTAGGGTTAGGGTTAAGTTTAGGGTGCGGGTTAGATTTAGGGTTAGGGTTAGAGTACGGGTTTGGGTTAGTGTTAGGGTACGGGTTAGGTTTACCGCCAGGGTACGGGTTAGGGTAAGGGTTAGGGTTAGTGTTAGGGTTAGGGGTTATATTTAGGGTAGGGTTAGGAAACAGTTAGGGTTAGGGTACGGGTTAGGGTTAGGGTTAGGGTTTGGGTTAGGGTTAGGGTACGGGTTAGGGTTAGGGTTAGGGTTAGTGTACCGATAGGGTTAGGGTTAGGGTTAGGTTTAGGGTTAGGTTACAGGTTAGGGTTAGGTTTAGGGTATAGGATAGGGTTAGCGTATGGGTTAAGTTTAGTGTTAGGTTAGGTTTAGGTTACGGGTTAGTGTTAGGGTACGGGTTAGGGTTAGGTGTAGGTGAGGTTTAGCGTTAGGGTTAGGTGTAGGGTTAGGATTAGGGTTCGGGTTAGGGTTAGGTTTAGGGTCAGTGTTAGCGTTTGGGATAGGGTTATGGTACGGGTTAGGGTTAGGTTTGGGGTTAGGGTACGGGTTAGTTTTAGGGTTAGGATACAGGTCAAGGTTATGGTTAAGTTTAGGGTTAGGGTTAGGGTATGGGTTAGGTTACGGTACGGTTAAGGGTTATGGTTAGGTTTAGGGTTAGGTTTAGGTTTAGGGTGCGGATTAGGGTTAGGGTTAGAGCCAGGTTATGGGTTAGGGTTAGGGTAAGAGTTCGGGATAGGGTTGGGTATGGGTTAGGTCAAGGGTTAGGCTTAGGTTTAGTGTACGGGTTAGGGTTAGTGTTAGGGTTAGGGTTAGGATTAGAGCATTTGTTAGGCTAAGGGTATGGGTTAGGATTAGGATTAGGGTCAGGGTTAGGGTCGGGTTAGGGTACGAGTTATGTTTAGGGTTAGGTTTGGGGTACGGATTAGGGTTAGGGTTAGGGTTAGAATACGGGTTAGGTTTAAGGTACGGGTTAGGGTTAGGGTTAGGGTCAGGGTTAGGTTTAGGGTTAGGGTTAGGGTTAGAGTACGGTTAGGGTTTGTGTTAGGGTTAGGGTTAGGGTTAGTGTATGGAGAGGGTTAGGGTTAGGGTTAGGGTTAGGTTACGGGTTAGGGTTAGGTTTAGGGTACAGGATAGGGTTAGCGTATGGGTTAAGTTTAGTGTTAGGTTAGGTTTAGGTTACGGGTTAGTGTTAGGGTACGGGTTAGGGTTAGGTTTAGGTGAGGGTTAGGGTTAGGGTTAGGGGTAGGGTTAGGATTAGGGTACGGGTTAGGGTTAGGTTTACGGTCAGGGTTAGCGTTTGGGATAGGGTTATGGTACGGGTTAGGGTTGGGGTTGGGGTTAGGTTACGGGTTAGTTTTAGGTTAGTGTACAGGTCAGGGTTACGGTTTAGGTTAGGATTAGGGTTAGGGTATGCGTTAGGATTACGGTACGGTTAAGGGTTATGGTTAGGGTTAGGGTTATGTTTAGGTTTAGGGTGTGCTTTAGGGTTAGGGTTAGAGCTAGGGTATGGGTTAGGGTTAGGGTAAGGGTTCGGGATAGGGTTGGGTACGGATTAGGTCAAGGGTTAGGGTTAGGTTTAGTGTACGTGTTAGGGTTAGGGTTAGGTTTAGGGTTAGCATTAGAGTATGGGTTAGGCTTAGGGTATGGGTTAGGATTAGGATTAGGGTCAGGGTTAGGGTTAGGTTTAGGGTACGAGTTATGGTTAGGTTTAGGTTTGGGGTATGGATTAGGGTTAGGGTTAGTGTACAGGTTAGGTTTAAGGTACGGGTTAGGGTTAGGGTTAGGGTCAGGTTAGGTTTAGGGTTAGGGTTAGGGTTAGAGTACGGTAAGGGTTTTTGTTAGGGTTAGGGTTAGTGTTAGTGTACGGATAGGGTTAGGGTTAGGGTTAGGGTTAGGCTACGGGTTAGGATTAGGGTTAGGGTTCGGGTTCGAGTTAGGTTTAGGTGCGGGTTACGGTTAGGGTACGGGTTAGGGTTAGGTTTAGGGTCAGGGTTAAGGTTAGGGATGGGATTATGAAATGGGTTTGGGTTAGGGTTGGCGTTAGGGTACGGGTTAGTTTTAGGGTTAGGGTACGGGTTAGGGTTAGGTTACGGGTTAGGGTTAGCGTTAGGGTTGTGTTATGGGTTAGGGTTAGGGTTGGGGTTAGTGTTAGTGTACGGGTTAGGTTTAGGGTTATGGTACGGGTTAGGGTTACAGTACGGTTTAGGGTTAGGGTTAGGGTTAGGGTTAGGGATAGAGTACGTGTTAGTGTTAGGGTACGGGTTAGGTGTACCATTTGGGTTTGGGTTAAGGTAAGGTTTAGGGTTAGGGTTAGTGTTAGGGTACGGGTTAGGGTTAGGGTACGGGTTTGGTCTAGGTTTAGGGTTAAGTTTAGCATGCGGGTTAGGGTTAGGGTTAGGGTACAGGATTAGGTTTAGGGTTAGGGTCAGGGTTAGGGTTAGGTTAAGGTTAGGGTTAGGGTTAGGGTACGAGTTGGTGTTACGGTACGAGTTAGGGTTAGGGTTAGGGTTCGGTTTAGGGTTAGGGTTATAGTAGGGGGTTAGGGTTAGTGTTAGGGTTAGGTTTAGGGT
Source organism: Urocyon cinereoargenteus (assembly GCA_032313775.1). Classification (NCBI taxonomy): domain Eukaryota; kingdom Metazoa; phylum Chordata; class Mammalia; order Carnivora; family Canidae; genus Urocyon; species Urocyon cinereoargenteus. The sequence continues at coordinate 3,829,506 of JAVLSZ010000034.1, forward strand.
TAGAGTACGTGTTAGGTTTAGTGTTAGGGTTATGGTTAGTGTTAGGGTTAGGGTTAGTGTTAGAGTACGGGTTACGTTTAGGTGTAGGGTTAGGGTTAGGTTAGAGTACAGGTAAGGGTTAGTGTTGTTAGGGTTAGGGTTAGCGTTAGGGTAAGTTTAGGGTTAGGGTTAGGGTTAGTGTACGGTTTAGGGTTAGCGTTAGTGTTAGGGTTACGGTAAGCGTTAGGGTTAAGTTTATGGTACGGGATAGGTTTAGTGTACGTGTCAGGTCTAGGGTTTGGGTTAGGTTTAGTGTGCGGGTTAGGGATAGGGTTAGGGTTAGGGTACGTGTTAGGGTTAGGGTTTGTGTACGGGTTAGGGTTACGTTTAGGGTTCGGGTATGGGTTAGGTTTAGGGTTAGGGTAAGGGTTAGTGTTAGGGTATGGGTTAGGTTTAGGGTTAGGGTTAGGGTACGTTGAGGGTTAGGGTTAGGTTTAGGGTTCGGGTTAGGGTTAGTCTATGGGTTAGGTTTAGGGTTAGGGTTAGGGTTAGTGTTAGGGTTATGGTACGGGTTAGTGTTAAGGTTACGGTACAGGATAGGTTTAGTGTACGTGTTAGGTCTAGGTTTAGGGTTAGTTTTATTGTGCGGGTTAGGGTTAGTTTTAGGGTACGTGTTAGGGTTCGGGTTTGGGTACGGGTTAGGGTTACGTTTAGGGTTAGGGTATGGGTTAGGGATATTGTAAGGGTTAGGGTTAGTGTTAGGGTACGGGTTAGTGTTAGATTACGGGTTAGGGTTACGTTTAGGGTTAGGGTTAGGTTTAGAGTACATGTTATGGTTAGTGTTAGGGTTAGGGTTAGGGTTAGGGTTAGAGTATGGCATAGGGTTAATGTTAGGGTTAGGGTTAGGGTTAGTGTACGGATAGGGTTAGGGTTAGGGTTAGGGTTAGGTTACAGGTTAGGGTTATTTTTAGGGTACGGGATAGGGTTAGTGTATGGGATAAGTTTAGGGTTAGGTTTAGGTTTAGGTTACGGGTTAGGGTTAGGGTACGGGTTAGGGTACGGTTTAGTTGCGGGTTAGGGTTATGGTATAGGTTAGGGTTAGGATAAGTGTAAGGGGTATGGTTAGGGTCAGGGTTAGGTTTAGGTTTAGGGTTCGGGTTAGGCTTAGGGTTAGGGTTACGTTTAGCGCTAGGGTATGGGTTAGGTTACTATTAGGTTTTGGGTACGGGTTAGGGTTAGGGTTACGGTACGGATAAGGTGTGGTATGGGTTAGGTCAAGGGTTTGGATTAGGTATAGGGTACGGGATAGGGTTAGGGTTAGGTTTAGGGTTAGGATTTGGGTATGGGTTAGGTTTAGGGTACGGGTTAGGGTTAGGGTTAGGGTACAGTTTAGGGTTCGATTTAGGGTCAGGGTTAGCATTAGGGATAGGGTTAGGGTAAGGGTTAGTGTTATGGTTGGGGTTAGGTTTAGGGTTAGGTTACGGGTTAGGGCTTGGTAAAGGGTACGGGATAGGGTTAGTGTACGGGTTAAGTTTAGGTTTAGGGTTAGGCTTAGGTTACGGGTTAGGGTTAGGTTTAGGTGTGGGTTATGGTTAGGGTTAGGGTTAGGGTACGGGTTAGGGTTTGGGTTGGCGTTAGGGTCCAGGTTAAATTTAGGTTTAGGGTACTGGTCAGGGTTATGGTTAAGTTTAGGGTTAGGGTTAGTATATGGGTCAGCATTAGGGTACGGTTAATGGTTAAGTTAGGGTTAGGGTTAGTGTGAGCGCTAGGGTATGGTTTAGGGTTACTGTTAAGGTTTGGGTATGGGTTAGGGTTAGGGTTAGGTTACGGGTTAGGTCAAGGGTTAGGATTAGGGTTAGTGTTAGGGTTCGGGATAGGGTTAGAGCACGGGTTAGAGTTAGGTTTAGGGTTTTGGTATGGGTTAGGTTTAGGATACGGGTTAGGGTTATGGTTAGGGTCAGGGTGAGTGTTAGGTTTAGAATACGGTTAGGGTTAGGGATAGAGTACGGGTTAGGGTTAGTGTTAGGTTTAGGGTTAGGTTTAGGGTTAGGGTACGAGTTAGGGTTAGGATTAGGTTTAGTATTAGAGTACGGGGTAGGGTCAGTGTTAGGGTTAGGGTTAGAGTACGGGTTAGGGTTAGTGTTAGGGTTAGGGATAGGGTTAGGGTATGGTTTAGGTTTAGGGTTAGGGTTAGGGTTAGTGTTAGAGTACGGGTTAGGGTTAGGGTTAGGGTTAGGTTTAGGTGTAGGGTATGAGTTACGGTTATGTTTTTGGTTAGGGTTAGAGTACGGGGTAGGGTTAGTGTTAGGGTTAGGGTTAGGGTTAGGGTTAGGGTATGGGTTAGGGTTAGAGTTAGGGTTAGGGTTAGAGTACGGGGTAGGGTTAGTGTTAGTGTCAGGGTTAGGGTTAATGTACAGGTTAGGCTTAGGGTTAGGTTAGGGTTAGTTTATGGGTTAGGGTTAGGTTAATTGTATGGGATAGGGTTAGCGTACAGGTTAAGTTTAGGGTTAGGTTTAGGCTTAGGTTACGGGTTAGGGTTAGGTTTAGGTGTGGGTTAGGGTTAGGGTTAGGTTTAGGGTACGGTTTAGGGTTAGGGTTGGGGTTAGGATACGGGTCAATTTTAGGTTTAGGGCACTGGTCAGGGTTACGGTTAAGTTTAGGGTTAGGGTTAGGGTATGGGTTAGGGTTAGGGTACGGGTAATGGTTAGAGTTAGGGTTAGGGTTAGTGTTAGCATTAGGGTATGGTTTAGTGTTACTGTAAGGGTTTGGGTACGGGTTAGGTGTAGGGTTAGGTTTCGGGTTAGGTCAAGGTTTAGGATTAGGGTTAGTGCTGGTGTTCGGGATAGGGTTAGAGCACGGGTTAGGTTTAGGTTTAGGGTTATGGTATGGGTTAGGTTTAAGATACGGGTTAGGGTTAGGGTTTGGGTCAGGGTTACGGTTAGGGTTAGAATACGGTTAGGGTTAGGGATAGAGTACGGTTTAGGGTTAGTGTAAGGGCTAAGGTTAGGTTTAGGGTTAGGGCATGAGTTAGGGTTAGGATTAGGGTTAGTGTTAGAGTACGGGGTAGGGTTAGTGTTAGGGTTAGGTTTAGGGTTAGAGTACGGTTTAAGGTTAGTGTTAGGGTTAGGGTTAGAGTTTGGTTAGGGTACGGGTTAGGGGTAGGGTTAGGGTTAGAGTACGGGTTTGGGTTAGTGTTAGGGTACAGGTTAGGTTTACCGTTTGGGTACGGGTTAGGGTAAGGGTTAGGGTTAGGGTTAGGGTACATGTTAGGGTTAGGGTTTGGGAAGGGGTTAGGGTTACGTTTAGGGTTCGGGTACGGTTTAGGTTTAGGGTTAGGGTAAGGATTAGTGTTAGGGTACGGGATAGGGTTAGAGCATGGGTTAGGTTTAGGTTTAGGGTTATGGTTAGGGTTAGAGAACGGGCTAGGGTTACTGTTAGGGTTAGGGTTAGGGTTAGGGTTAGTGTATGGATAGGGTTAGAGTTAGGGTTAGGGTTACGGTACGGGTTAGGGTTAGGTTTAGGGTACAGGATAGGGTTAGTGTACGGGTTAAGTTTAGGGTTAGGGTTAGGTTTAGGTTATGGGTTAGAGTTATGGTACCGGTTAGGGTTAGGTTTAGGTGCGGGTTAGGGTTAGGGTACGGGTTAGGGTTAGGTTTAGTGTCAGGGTTAGGGTTAGGGATAGGGTTATGGTACGGGTTAGGGTTAGGGTTGAGGTTAGGGTATGGGTTAGTTTCAGGGTAAGGGTACCGTTTAGGGTTACGGTTAAGGTTAGGGTTATTGTTAGGGTATGGGTTAGGGTTAGGGTACGGGTAAGTGTTATGGTTAGGGTTAGGGTTAGGTTTAGATTTAGGGTGCGGGTTAGGCTTAGGGTTAGGGTTAGGGTTAGCGCTAAGGTATGGGTTAGGGTTACTCTTAGGATTTGAGTATGGGTTAGGGTTAGGTTTAGGGTATGGGATAGTGTTGGGTATGGGTTAGGTCAAGGGTTAGGGTTAGGTTTAGGGTATGGGTTAGGGTTAGGGTTAGGTTTAGGGTTAGGGTTAGGGTTAGGGTTAGAGTACGGGTAGGGTTAGTGTTAGGGTTAGGGTTGGGGTTAAAATACGGTTTAGGCTTAGGGTTAGGTTAGGGTTAAGATATGGGTTAGGATTAGGTTTAGGGTACGGGATAGGGTTAGCGAACGGTTTAAGTTTAGGGTTAGGGTTCGGTTTAGGTTATGGGTTAGGGTTAGGGTATGGGTTAGGGTTAGGTTTAGAGTGCGGGTTGGGTTAGGGTTAGGGTTAGTGTAAGGTTTGGGTTAGGTTTAGGGTCAGAGTTAGGGATAGGGTTAGTGTTAGGGTACTTGTTAGTGTTAGCGTTAGGGTTAGGGTCCGGATTAGTTTTAGGGTTAGCTTACGGATTAGGGTTATGGTTAAGGTTAGGGTTAGGGTTAGGTTATGTGTTAGGGTTAGGTTACGGTTAAGGGTTATGGTTTGGGTTAGGGTTAGGATTAAGTTTAGGGTGCGGGTTAGGGTTAGGGTTAGGGTTACGGTTAGGGTTAGAGTACGGATTTGGGTTAGTGTTCCGGTACGGGTTAGGTTTACCATTTTGGTACGGGTTCGGGTACGGGTTACGGTTAGGCTTAGGGTTAGGGGTTAGGGTTAGAGTTAGGAATAGGCTACAGGTAGGGTTAGGGTACGGGTTAGGGTTAGGGTTAAGGTTTGGTTAGGGTTAGTGTACAGGTTAGGGTTAGGGTTAGGGTTAGGGTTAGTGTTAGGGACACGGTATGGGTAAGGGTTAAGGTTAGGGTACGGGATAGGGCTAGTGTACCTTTTAGGTCTAGGGTTAGTGTTAGTTTTAATGTGCGGGTTAGGGTTAGGTTTAGGGTTAGGGTTTGGGTTCGGGCTAGGGTTACGTTAAGGGTTAGGGTATGGGATAGGTTTAGGGTTAGGGTTCGGGTACGGTTTAGGGTTAGGGTACGGGATAGGGTTAGTGTTAGGGTCAGGGTTAGGGTTAGGTTTTGGGTCCGGGTTAGTGTTACGTTAGGATTAGGGTTAGCGCTAGGCTATGGGTTAGGGTTACTGTTAGGGTTTGGGTACGGGTTAGGGTTAGTGTTAGGGTATGGGATAGGTTTGTGTCTGGGTTACGTCAAGGGTTAGGGTTAGGTTTAGGGTACGGGTTAGTGTTAGCGTTAGGTTTAGGGTTAAGGTTAGGGTATGGGTTATGCTTATGGTACGGGTTAGGGTTAGGGTTAGGGTCAGGGTTAGGGATAGGTTTAGGGTATGAGTTAGTGTTAGGGTTAGGTTTAGGGTACAGGTTAGGTTTAGGGTTAGGTTTAAATTATGGGTTAGATTTAGGGTACGGGTTAGTGTTAGGTTTAGGGTCAGGGTTAGGGTTAGGGTACGAGTTAGGGTTAGGGTTAGGGTACGGGTTAGGGTTAGGGTTATGGTACGGGTTAGGGTTACAGTACGGGGTAGGGTTAGGGTGAGGGTTAGGGTTAGTGTTCGAGTATGGTTAGGGTTAGGGTTAGGGTTAGGGTTAGCGCTAGGGTATGGGTTAGGATTACTGTTAGTGTTTGGGTACGGGTTAGGGGTAGGGTACAGGATAGTTTGGGTATGGTTTAGGTCAAGGGTTAGGTTTAGGTTTAGGGTACGGGTTAGGGTTAGGCTTAGGTTTAGGTTTAGAGTTAGGGTATGGGTTATGCATAGGGTACGTGTTAGTGTTAGGTTTAGGGTCAGGGTTAGGGTTAGGTTTAGGGTACGAGTTAGTGTTAGGGTTAGGTTTAGTGTGCAGGTTAGGGTTAGGGTTAGGGTTAAAGTAAGGGTTAGGTTAGGGTATGGGTTAGGGTTAGGTTTAGGGTCAGGGTTAGGGTTAGGGTTAGGGTTAGGGTACGAGTTAGGGTTAGGGTTAGGGTATGGGTTAGGGTTAGGGTTAGGGTTATGGTACGGGTTAGGGTTACAGCGGGTTAGGGTTAGGGTGAGGGCTAGGGTTAGGGTTAGAGTATGGTTAAGGTTAGTGTTAGGGTTAGAGTATGGGTAGGGATAATGTTAGGGTTAGGGTTAGGGTTAGGGTTAGGGTTATTGTACGGGTTAGGCTAAGGGTTAGTTTTAGGGTTAGGATGCGGGTTAGTGTTAGGTTTATGGTAAGGGATAGGGTTAGCGTACGGGTTAAGTTTAGGGTTAGGTTTAGATTTAGGTTACGGGTTAGGGTTAGGGTACATGTTAGGGTTAGGTTGAGGGTGCGGGTTAGGGTTAGGGTTAGGGTTAGTGTAAGGGATAGGGTTAGGTTTAGGGTCAGGGTTAGTGTTAGGTTTAGTGTTAGGTTACAGATTAGGGTTAGGGTTGAGGTTAATGTACGGGTTAGTTTTATAGTTCGGGTACAGTTTAGGGTTATGGTTAAGGTTAGGGTTAGGGTTAGGGTATGGGTTAGGGTTAGGTTACGGTTAAGGGTTATGGTTTGGGTTAGGGTTAGTGTTAAGTTTAGGGTGCGGGTTAGGGTTAGGGTTAGAGCACGTGTTTGGGTTAGTGTTAGGGTACGGGTTAGGTTTACCGTTTGGGTTCGGGTTAGGGTAAGGGTTAGGTTTAGCGTTAGGTTTAGGGGTTATGTTTAGGGTTAGGGTTAGGCTACGGTAGGGTTAGGGTACGGGTTAGGGTTAGGGTTAGGGTTCGGGTTAGGGTTAGTGTACGGTTTAGGGTTAGGTAAGGGTTAGGGTTAGTGTTAGGGTTAGTGTTAGGGTTACGGTACGGGTTAGGGTTAAGGTTATGGTAAGGGATAGAGTTAGTGTACGTGTTAGGTCTAGGGTTAGGGTAGGTTTAGTGTGCGGGTTAGGGTTATGGTTAGGGTTAGGGTTAGGATTAGGTTACGTGTTAGGGTTAGGGTTTGGGTACGGGTTAGGGTTACGTTTAGGGTTAGGGTACGGGTTAGGTTTAGGGTTAGGGTAAGGGTTAGTGTTAGGGTATGGGTGAGGGTTAGAGTTCCGGTTAGTGTTAGGTTTAGGGTTAGGTTTAGTGTTAGAGTATGGTTTAGGGTTAGTGTTAGGGTTAGTGTACGGATATTGTTAGGGTTAGGGTTATGGTTAGTGTACGGGTTAGGGTTAGGTTTAGGGTACGGAATAGGTTTCGTGTTCAGGTTAAGTTTAGAGTTAGGGTTAGGTTTAGGTTACGGGTTAGGGTTAGGGTACGGGTTAGGGTTAGGTTTAGGGTACAGTTTAGGGTAAGTTTTAGGGTACGGGATAGGGTTAGTGTACGGGATAATTTTAGGGTTAGGTTTAGGTTAGGTTACGGGTTAGGGTTAGGGTACGGGTTAGGGTTAGGTTTAGGTGCGGGTTTGGCTTAGGGTTTGGGTTAGGGTTAGGTTTAGGGTCAGGGTTAGGTTTAGGGATAGGGTTATGGTACGGGTTAGGGTTAGGTTTGGGGTTATGGTACGGGTTAGTTTTAGGGTTAGGGTACGTGTTAGGGTTACGTTTAAGGCTAGGGTTAGTGTCAGGTTATGGGTTAGTGTTAGGGCACGGGTAAGGGTTATGGTTAGGTTTACGGTTAGGTTTAGGTTTAGGGTGCGGGTTAGGCTTTGGGTTAGGGTTAGAGTTAGCGATAGGGAATGGGTTTGGGTTACTCTTAGGGTTTGGGTACGGGTTAGAGTTAGAGTTAGGGTACGGGATAGGGATGGGTACGGGTTAGGACAGGGTTAGGGTTAGGTTACGGTACGGGATAGGGTTAGGGTTAGGTTTAGGTTTAGGGTTAGGGTATGTGTTAGGTTTAGGGTATGGGTTAGGGTTAGGGTTAGGGTCAGGGTTAGGGTTAGGGTTAGGGTACGAGTTAGGGTTAGGGTTAGGTTTAAGGTACGGGATAGTGTTAGTGTACGGGATAAGTTTAGGGTTAGGTTTAGGTTAGGTTACGGTTTAGGGTTAGGGTTCGGGTTAGTGTTAGGTTTAGGTGCGGGTTAGGGTTAGTGTACGGGTTAGGGTTAGGTTTAGGGTCAGCGTTAGGATTAGGGATAGGGTTATGGTACAGGTTAGGGTTAGGGTTGTGGTTACAGTACGGGTTAGTTTTAGGGTTAGGGTACGGGTTAAGGTTACGGTTAAGGTTAGGGTTAGTGTTAGGTTATGGGTTAGGTTTAGGGTACGGGTAAGGGTTATGGTTAGGGTTACGGTTAGGGTCAGTGTTAGGGTTAGGGTACGAGTTAGGGTTAGGGTTAGGTACGGTTAAGGGTTAAGTTTAGGGATAGTGTTAGGGTTAAGTTTAGGGTGCGGTTTAGGGTTAGGGTTAGGGTTAGGGTTAGAGTTAGAGTACGGGTTTGGGTTAGTGTTAGGGTACGGGTTAGGTATACCGTTTGGGTACGGGTTAGGGTAAGGGATAGGGTTAGGTTTAGTGTTAGGGTTAGGGTAAGAGTTAGTGTTAGGCTACGGGTTAGGGTTAGAGTATGGGTTAGTGTTAGGTTTAGGGTTAGGGTTAGGTTTAGGGTTATAGTACTGGTTAGAGTTAGAGTTAGGGTTAGGTTTTGGGTTAGAGTACGGGTTAGGGATAGTGTTAGGGTTAGGGTTAGTGTTAGGGTACGGGTTAAGGTTAGAGTACGGGTTAGGGTTACGTTTAGGGTTAGGGTTAGGGTTAGAGTACGGGTTAGGGTTAGTGTTAGGGTTAGGGTTAGTGTTAGGCTTAGAATACGGATAGGGTACGAGTTAGGGTTAGGGTTAGGGTACGGGTTAGGGTTAGGTTTAAGGTACAGGATAGGGTTAGCGTACGGGTTAAGTTTAGGGTTAGGGTTAGGTTTAGGTTACGGGTTAGGCTTAGGGTACGGGTTAGGGTTAGGTTTAGGTGAGGGTTAGGGTTAGGGTTAGGGTACGGGTTAGGGTTAGGTTTAGGGTCAGGGTTAGCGTTAGGGATAGGGTAGGGGTATGGGTTAAGGTTAGGGTTGGGTTTAGGGTACGGGTTAGTTTTAGGGTTAGGATACGGGTCAGTGTTATGGTTAAGTTTAGGGTTAGTGTTAGGGTTATGGTACGGGTAATGTTTATAGTATGCGTTAGGGTTAGGGTGAGGGTTAGGTTTAGGTTCAGAGTACGGTTATGGTTAGGGTTAGGGTTAGGGTTAGGGTAAGGGTTAGGGTTCAGGTTAGGGTTATGGTATGTGTTAGGGTTAGGGTTTGGGTTAGGGTTAGAGTACGGAGTAGGGATAGTGTTAGGGTTAGGGTTAGGGTTAGAGTATGGGTTAGGGTAAGTGTTAGGGTTAGGGTTAGGATTAGGGTTAGGGTATGGGTACGGGTTAGGGTTAGGGTTTGGGTTAGGGTTAGAGTACGGGTTAGGGATAGGGTTGGGGTTAGGTTTAGGTACCGGTTAGGGTTAGGGTTAGGATTAGGGTTAGGTTTAAGGTATGGGTTAGGCTTAGGGTACGGGTTAGGTTTAGGGTTAGGGTACGGATTAGGGTTAGGTTTAGGGTACAGGTTAGGGTTAGGTTTAGGGTTAGGGTATGGGTTAGGTTTAGGGTATGGAATAGGGTTAGGTTGAGTGTTAGTGTTAGGGTTAGAGTACGGTTAGGGTAAGGGTTAGGGTTAGAGTATGGGTTAGGGTTAGTGTTAGGGTTAGGGTTATGGTTAGGGTAAGGGTACGGGTTAGGGTTAGGGTTTGGGTTAGGATTAGAGTACGGGGTAGGGATAGTGTTAGGATTAGGGTTAGGTTAGGGTACGGGTTAGGGTTAGAGTTAGGGTTAGGGTTAGAGTACGGGTAGGGTTAGTGTTAGTGTAAGGTTTAGGGTTAGAGTACGGGTTTGGGTTAGTGTTAGGTTACGGGTTAGTTTTACTGTTTGGTTACGGGTTAGGTCAAGAGTTAGGTTTAGGTTTAGGGTACGGGTGAGTGTTAGGGTATGTTTATGGTTAGGGTTAGGGTATGGGTTAGTTTTAGGGTACGGGTTAGGGTTAGGGTTAGGGTCAGGTTTAGGGTTAGGGTTAGGGTACGAGTTAGGGTTAGGGATAGGTTAAGTGTACGGGTTAGGGTTAGGGTTAGGTTCTGTTTTAGAGTACGGGGTAGGGTTAGTGTTAGGGTTAGGGTAAGGGTTAATGTACGGGTTAGGCTTAGGGTCAGGTTAGGTTTAGGATACGGGTTAGGGTTAGCTTTTGGGTACGGGATAGGGTTAGCGAACGGGTTAAGTTTAGGGTTAGGGTTCGGTTTAGGTTACGGTTTAGGGTTAGGTTTAGGGTGCAGGTTGGGTTAGGGTTAGGGTTAGTGTAAGGATTAGGGTCAGGTTTAGTGTCAGGGTTAGGGTTAGGGTTAGTGTTAGGGTACGGGTTAGCGTTAGGTTAGGGGTTAGGGTACGGGTTAGTTTTAGGGTTTGGGTACGGATTAGGTTTATGGTTAGGTTTAGGTTTAGGGTTAGAGGTTAGGGTTAGGTTACGGTTAAGGGTTATGGTTTGGGTTAGGGTTAGGGTTAAGTTTAGGGTGCGGGTTAGGGTTAGGGTTAGGGTTATGGTTAGGGTTAGAGTACGGGTTTGGGTTAGTGTTAGGGTATGGGTTAGGTTTACCGCTTGGGTACAGGTTCAGGTAAGGGTTATTGTTAGGCTTAGGGTTAGGAGTTAGGGTTAGAGTTAGGATTAGGCTACGGGTGGTGTTAGGGTACGGGTTAGGGTTAGGGTTAAGGTTCGGGTTAGGGTTTGGGTACGGGCTAGGGTTACGTTTAGCGTTAGGGTATTGGTTAGGTTTAGGTTTAGGGTTCGTGTACGGTTTAGGGTTAGGGTACGGGATAGGGTTAGTGTTAGGGTCAGGGTTAGGGTTAGGTTTAGGGTCCGGGTTAGGGTTAGGTTTAGGGTTAGCGCTAGGGTATGGGCTGGGTTACTGCTAGGGTTTGCGTACGGGTTAGGGTTAGGGTTAGGGTATGGGATAGGTTAGGGTACGGGTTAGGTAGAGGGTAGGGGTACGTTTAGGTTTCGGGTTCGGGTTAGGGTTAGGTTTAGGGTTAGGGTTAGGGTTTGGGTTAGGCTTAGTGTATGGGTTAGGGTTAGGGTTAGGGTCAGGGTTAGGGTAGGTTTAGGGTACGAGTTAGGTTTAGGGTTAGGTTTAGGTTACGGGTTAGGTTAGGGTTAGGTTAAAAGTACGGGTTAGGTTTAGGTTACCGGTTAGTGTTAGGGTTATGGTCATGGTTAGGTTTAGGGTTAGGGTTAGAGTACGTGTTAGCATTAGTGTTAGGGTTAGGGTTAGGTTTATGTTTAGGGTATGGGTTAGGTTTAGGGTTATGGTACGGGTTAGGGTTACAGTACGGGTTACGGTTAGGGTGACGGTTAGGGTTAGGGTTAGAATACGGTTAGGGTTAGGGTTAGGGTTAGAGTACCGGTTAGGGTTAGTGTTAGGGTTAGGGTTAGGGTTAGGGTACGGGTTAGTGTTAGGGTTAGGGTTAGTGTTAGGTTTAGAATACGAATAGGGTACGGGTTAGGGTTAGGGTTAGGGTTAGGGTTAGTGTACGGGTTAGGGTTAGGTTTTGGGTCTGGGTAAGGGTTAGGGTTTGTGTTATGGTATGGGTTAGGGTTAGGGTTGGGGTTAGGGTACGGGTTAGGTTTAGGGTTAGGGTACGGGTTAGGGTTACTTTTAAAGTAAGGGTTAGGGTTAGGGTGTGGGTTAGGTTTAGGGTACGGTTTAGGTCTAGGGTTAGGGTTAGGTTTAGGGGTTGGGTTAGGGATAGGCATCGGGTTAGGGATAGGGTATGGGTTAGGTTTAGGTTACGGGTTAGGGTTGGCTTTAGGGTTATGGTATTGGTTAGGTTTACGGTTGGGGTTAGTGTTAGGGTATGGGTTAGGGTTAGGATACGGGTTAGGTCTAGGGTTAGGGTTACGTTTAGGATGCGGGTTAGGGTTAGGGTTAGGGTACGGGATTAGTTTTAGGGTTACGGTCAGGGTTAGGTTTAGGTTTAGGGTTAGGGTTAGTGTTAGGGTACGGGTTCTGGTTACGGTACGAGGTAGGGTTAGGGTTAGGGTTAGGTTTAGGGTTAGGGTTATAGTAGGGGGTTAGGGTTAGTGTTAGGGTTAGGTTTAGGTTTAGAGAACGGGTTAGGTTTACTGTTAGGGTTATGGTTAGTGTTAGGTTTAGGGTTAGGGTTAGAGTACGGGATAGGGTTAGGTTTAAGGTTAGGGTTAGTTTAGAATACAGGTTAGGGTTAGTGTTAGGGTTAGTGTTAGGGTTAGGGTTCGTGTACGTTTAGGGTTAGGGTTAGGGTTAGGGTTCGGGTTAGTGTTAGTGTACGGATTAGGGTAGGGTTAGGGTTAGGGTTAGTGTTAGGTTTATGGTACGGTTTAGCGTTAAGTTTACGGTATGGGATAGGTTTAGTGTACTTGTTAGGTCTAGGGTTAGGGTTAGGTTTAGTGTGCGGGTTAGGGTTAGGGTTAGGGTTAGGGTACGGGTTAGGGTTAGGGTTTGGGTACGGGTTAGGGTTACATTTAGGGTTAGGGTATGGGTTAGGTTTATGGTTAGGGTAAGGGTTAGTGTTAGGGTACGGGTTAGTGTTAGGGTACGGGTTAGGGTTAGGGTTGGGGTTAGGGTACGGGTTAGTTTTAGGGTTAGGGTACGGGTGAGGGTTACGGTTACGGTTAGGGTTAGGGTTAGGGTATGGGTTAGGGTTAGGTTACGGTTAAGGGTTATGGTTTGGGTTATGGTTAGGGTTAAGTTTAGGGTGCGGGTTTGGGTTAGAGTTAGGGTTAGAGTACGGGTTTGGGTTAGTGTTAGGGTACGGGTTAGGTTTACCGTTTGGGTACGGGTTAGGGTAAGGGTTAGGTTAAGCGTTAGAGTTAGGGGTTAGGGTTAGATTTAGGGTTAGGCTACAGGTAGGGTTAGGGTACGGGTTAGGGTTAGGGTTAGGGTTCGGGTTGGGTTTAGTGTACGGGTTAGGGTTAGGGTTAGGATTAGTGTTATGGTTACGGTACGGGTTTGGATTAAGGCTGGGGTACGGATAGGGTTAGTGTACGTGTTAGGTCTAGGGTTAGGGTTAGGTTTATTGTGTGGGTTAGGGTTAGGTTTAGGGTTAGGGTACGTGTTAGGGATAGGGTTTGGGTACGGGTTAGCGTTATGTTTAGGGTTAGGGTACGGGTTAGGTTTAGGGTTAGGGTTAGGGTATGGTTTAGGGTTAGGGTACAGGTTAGGGTTTGGTTTAGGGTCAGGGTTATGTTTAGGTTTAGGTTTAGGGTTAGGGTTAGGGTACGGGTTAGGGTTACTGTACGGGTTAGGGTTAGGTTTAGTGTTAGTGTTAGGTTTAGGTTAGGGTATGATTAGGGTTAGGGTACACGTTAGGGTTAGGGTTAGGGTCAGGGTTAGGGTTAGGGTTAGGGTACGGGTTAGGGTTAGGTTTATGTTTAGGGTACAGGTTAGGGCTAGGGTTAGGGTATGGGTTTGGTTTAGGGTATGGGTTAGGTTTAGCGTATGGTTAGTTTTAGGGTTTTGGTACGGTATAGGGTTACAGTACGGGTATGGTTAAGGTGAGGGTTAGTGTTAGGGTTAGAGTAGGGTTAGGGTTAGGTTTAGGTTTAGGGTTCGGTTTAGGCTTAGGGTTAGGGTTACGTTTAGCGCTAGGGTATGTGTTAGGGTTACTCTTAGGGTTTGGGTACGGGTTAGGGTTAGGGTTAGGGTACGGGATGTGGTTGGGTACGGGTTAGGTCAGGGTTCGGATTAGGGATAGGGTACAGGATAGGGTTAGGGTTAGGTTTACGGTTAGGATTAGGGTATGGGTTAGTTTTAGGGTACGGGTTAGGGTTAGCTTATGGGTTTAGTTTAGGGTTAGGTTTAGGTTTAGGTTACGGGGTAGGGTTAGGGTACGGGTTATGGTTAGGTTTAGGTGAGGGTTAGTGTTAGGGTTAGGGTTTGGGTACGGTTTAGGGTTAGGTTTAGGTTCAGGGTTAGCGTTAGGGATAGGGTTAGGGTAAGGGTTAGGGTTAGGGTTGGGGTTAGGTTTAGGGTTAGGTTAGGGTTAGGGTTTGGTTAAGGGTACGGGATAGGGTTAGCATGCGGGTAAAGTTTAGGTTTAGGGTTAGGCTTAGGTTACGGGTTAGGGTTAGGTTTAGGTGTGGGTTAGGGTTAGGGTTAGGGTTAGGTTACGGGTTAGGGTTAGGGTTGGCGTTAGGGTCCGGGTTAATTTTAGGTTTAGGGTACTGGTCAGGGGTACGGCTAAGTTTAGGTTTAGGGTTAGGGTATGGGTTAGGGTTAGGGTACGGGTAATGGTTAGAGTTAGGTTTAGGGTTAGTGTTAGCGCTAGGGTATGGTTTAGGGTTATTTTAGGGTTTCGGTACGGGTTAGGGTTAGGGTTAGGTTACGGGTTAGGTCAAGGATAGGATTAGGGTTAGTGTTAGTGTACGGGATAGGGTTAGAGCATGGGTTAGGGTTAGGTTTAGGGTTAGGGTATGGGTTAGGTTTAAGATACGGGTTAGGGTTAGGGTTAGGGTCAGTGTTAGGGTTAGGGTTAGGGTACGAATTAGGGTTAGGGTTAGGGTACGGGTTAGGTTTAGGGTTATGGTATGGGTTAGGGTTACAGTAGGTGTTAGGGTTAGGGTGAGGGTTAGGGTTAGGGTTAGAATACGGTTAGGGTTAGGGATAGAGTACGGGTTAGGGTTAGTGTTAGGGTTTGGTTTAGGGTAAGGGTTAATGTTCAGATTAGGCTTAGGGTTAGGTTTAGGGTAAGGATACGGGTTAGGGTTAGGTTTAGGGTACGGGATAGGGTTAGGGTACGGGTTATGGTTAGGTTTACGGTGCGGGTTAGGTTTAGGGTTAGTGTACGGGTAAGGGATACCTTTAGGGTCAGGTTTATCATTAGGGTTATTGTTAGGGTACAGGTTAGGGTTAGGGTTGGGGTTAGGGTATGGGTTAGTTTTAGTGTTAGGTTATGGGTTAGGGTTACGGTTAAGTTTAGGGTTAGGTGTAGGGTATGGGTTAGGGTTAGGTTACGGTTAAGGGTTATGGTTTGGGTTAGGGTTAGGGTTAAGTTAAGGGTGCGGGTTTGGTATAGGGTTAGGGTTAGAGTACGGGTTTGGGTTAGTGTTAGGGTACGGGTTAGGTTTACCATTTGGGTACGGTTTAGGTTAAGGTTTAGGGTTAGGTTTAGTGTTAGGGTACGGGTTTGGGTTAGGGTACGTGTTAGGTCTAGGTTTAAGGTTAGGTTTAGGATTCGGGTTAGGGTTAGGGTTCGGGTACAGGATTAGGTTTAGAGTTAGGGTCAGGGTTAGGGTTAGGTTAAGGTTAGGGTTAGGGTTAGGGTTATGGTACAAGTTCGGGTTACGGTACAAGTTAGGGTTAGTGTTAGGGTTAGGTTTAGGGTTAGAGTACGTGTTAGGTTTAGTGTTAGTGTTATGGTTAGTGTTAGGGTGAGGGTTAGGTTTAGAGTACGGGTTAGGGTTAGGTTTAGGTTTAGGGTTAGGTTAGAGTACGGGTTAGGGTTAGTGTTAGTGTTAGGGTTAGGATTAGCTTTAGGGTAAGTTTAGGGTTAGGGTTAGTGTACGGATTAGGGTTAGGGTTAGTGTTAGGGTTACGGTACGGGTTAGGGTTAAGGTTATTGTACGGGATAGGTTTAGTGTACGTTTTAGGTCTAGGGTTTGGGTTAGGTTTAGTGTGCGGGTTAGGGATAGGGTTAGGGTTAGGGTATGTGTTAGGGTTAGGGTTTGGGTACGGGTTAGGGTTACGTTTAGGGTTAGGGTATGGGTTAGGTTTAGGGTTAGGGTAAGGGTTAGTGTTAGGGTACGGGTTAGGGTTTGGGTTTGGTTTAGGGTACGTTGAGGGTTAGGGTTAGGGTTAGGGTTCGGGTTAGGGTTAGTCTATGGGTTAGGGTTAGGGTTAGGGTTAGGGTTAGGGTTAGTGTTAGGGTTACGGTACGGGTTAGGGTTAAGTTTATGGTATAAGATAGGTTTAGTGTACATGTTAGGTCTAGGTTTAGGGTTAGTTTTAGTGTGCGGGTTAGGGTTAGGGTTAGGGTACGTGTTAGGGTTAGGGTTTGGGTACGGGTTAGGGATAGTGTTAGGGTTAGGGTTAGTGTTAGGTTACGGATTAGGGTTAGATTACGGGTTAGGGTTACGTTTAGGGTTAGGGTTAGGGTCAGTGTTAGGGTTAGGGTTAGGGTACGAATTAGGATTAGGGTTAGGGTACGGGTTAGGTTTAGGGTTATGGTATGGGTTAGGGTTACAGTACGGGTTAGGGTTAGGGTGAGGGCTGGGTTAGGTTTAGAATACGGTTAGGGTTAGGGATAGAGTACGGGTTAGGGTTAGTTTTAGGGTTAGCGTTAGGGTTAGGTTTAGGGTACGAGTTAGGGTTAGGATTACGGTTAGTGTTAGAGTACGGGGTAGGGTTAGTGTTAGGGTTAGGTTTAGTGTTAGAGTACGGTTTAGGGTTAGTGTTAGTGTTAGGGTTAGGGTTAGGTTTAGGGTTAGAGTACGGGTTAGGGTTAGGGTTAGGGTTAGGGTTAGGGTTTTTGTTAGGGTTAGAGAACGGGGTAGGCTTAGTGTTAGGGTTAGGTTTAGGGTTAGGGTACTAGTTAGGGTTAGAGTTAGGGTTAGGGTTAGAGTACGGGGTAGTGTTAGTGTTAGTGTTAGGGTTAGGTTTAATGTTCGGGTTAGGCTTAGGGTTAGGTTTAGGGTTAGTTTACGGGCTAGGGTTAGGTTAAGGGTACGGGATGTGGTAGCGTACGGGTTAAGTTTAGTGTTATGGTTAGGCTTACGTTATGGGTTAGGGTTAGGTTTAGGTGTGGGTTAGGGTTAGGGTTAGGGTTAGGGTACAGGTTAGGGTTAGGGTTGGGGTTAGGGTACGGGTTAATTTTAGGTTTAGGGTACTGGTCAGGGTTACGGTTAAGTTTAGGGTTAGTGTTAGGGTATGGGTTAGAGCTAGGGTACGGGTAATGGTTAGAGTTAGGGTTAGGGTTAGTGTTAGCGCTAGGGTATGGTTTAGGGTTACTGTTAAGGTTTGGGTACGGGTTAGGGTTAGGGTTAGGTTACGGGTTAGGTCAAGGGTTAGGATTAGGGTTAGTGTTAGTGTACGGGATAGGGTAGAGCACGGGTTAGGGTTAGGTTTAGGGTTAGGGTATGGGTTAGGTTTAGATTACGGGTTAGGGTTAGGGTTAGGGTACCCGTTAGGTTTATTTTTAGCGTTAGGGTATGGGTTAGGTTTAGGGTACGGGTTAGGGTTAGGGTTAGGGTCAGGGTTAGGGTTAGGGTTAGGGTATGAATTAGGGTTAGGGTTAGGGTACGGGTTAGGTTTAGGTTTATGGTATGGGTTAGGGTTACAGTACGTGTTAGGGTTAGGGTGAGGGTTAGGGTTAGAATACGGTTAGGGTTAGGGAAAGAGTACGGGTAAGGGTTAGTGTTAGGGTTAGGGTTAGGTTTAGGGTTAGGGTACGAGTTAGGGTTAGGATTAGGTTTAGTGTTAGAGTACGGGGTAGGGTTAGTGTTAGGGTTAGGGTTAGGGTTAGAGTACGGGTTAGGTTTAGGGTTAGGGTACGGATTAGGTTTAGGTTTAGGGTTAGGGTATGGGTTAGGTTTAGGGTAAGGGTTAGGGTAAGGGTTAGGGTCAGGGTTAGGGTTAGGGTTAGGTTACGAATTAGGGTTAGGGTTAGGGTACGGGTTAGGGTTAGGGTTATGGTATGGGTTAGGGTTACAGTACGGGTTAGGGTTAGGGTGAGGGTTAGGGTTAGTGTTAGAGTACGGTTAGGGTAAGGGTTCGGGTTAGAGTACGGGTTAGGGTTAGTTTTAGGGTTAGGGTTAGTGTTAGCGTTAGGGTACGGGTACGGGTTATGGCTAGGGTTAGGGTTAGAGTACAGGGTAGGGTTAGTTTTAGGGTTAGGGTTAGTGTTAGCGTTAGGGTACGGGTACGGGTTATGGTTAGGGTTAGGGTTAGAGTACGGGGTAGGGTTAGTGTTAGGGTTAGGGTTAGGGTTAGAGTACGGGTTAGGGTTAGTGTTAGGGTTAGGGTTAGGGTACGGGTTATGGTTAGGGTTAGGTTTAGTGTTAGAGTACGGGTTAGGGTTAGTGTTAGGGTTAGGTTTAGGGTTAGAGTACGGGTTTGGGTTAGTGTTAGGGTACGGGTTAGGTTTACCGTTTGGGTACGGGTTAGGGTAATTGTTAGGGTTAGGGTTAGGGTGTGGGTACGTGTAAGGGTTAGAGTTTGGGTATGCGTTAGTGTTACATTTAGGGTTAGGGTACGTGTTAGGTTTAGGGTTAGGGTAAGAGTTAGTGTTGGGGTACGGGATAGGGTTAGAGTACGGGTTAGGGTTAGGTTTAGGGTTCGGGTTAGGGTTAGAGTACGTGTTAGGGTTAGTGTTAGGATTAGGGTTAGGGTTAGTGTACAGATAGGGTTAGGGTTAGGGTTAGGGTACGGTTTAGGGTTAGGTTTAGGGTATGGGATAGGGTTAGGGTACGGGTTAAGTTACGGTTAGGGTTAGGTTTAGGTTATGGATTAGAGTTAGGGTACGGGTTAGGGTTAGGTTTAGGTGTGGGTTAGGGTTAGGGTACGGGTTAGGGGTAGGTTTAGGGTCAGGGTTAGGGTTAGGTTACGTGTTAGGGTTAGGTTTTGGGTATGGGTTAGGGTTACGTTTAGGGTTAGGGTATGGGTTAGGTTTAGGGTTAGGGTAAGGGTTAGTGTTAGGGTACGGGATAGGGTTAGAATATGGGTTAGGGTTAGGTTTAGGTTTAGGGTTAGGGTTAGGGTACGGGTTAGGGATAGTGTTAGGGTTATGGTTAGTGTTAGAGTTAGGGTTAGGGTTAGAGTATGGGAAGGGTTGGGTTGAGGGTTAGGGTTAAGTTAGAGTACGGGTTAGGGTTAGTGTAAGGTTAGGGTTAGGGTTAGGGTTAGGGTTAGGGTACGTTTAGGGTTAGGGTTAGGGTAGGGTTCGGGTTAGGGTTAGTCTACGGGTTAGGGTTAGTGTTAGTGTTAGTGTTAGGGTTACGGTTTGGGTTAGGGTTAAGGTTACGGTACGGGATAGGTTTAGTGTACGTGTTAGGTCTAGGGTCAGGGTTAGTTTTAGTTTGCGGGTTAGGGTTCGGGTACGTGTTAGGGTTACGGTTTGGGTACGTTTTAGGGTTACATTTAGGGTTAGGTTACGGGCTAGGTTTAGGTTTAGGGTAAGGGTCAGTGTTAGGGTACGGGTTAGGGTTAGAGTATGGGTTAAGGTTAGCTTTAGTGTTAGTTTTAGGTTTAGAGTATGGGTTTGGGTTAGTGTTAGTTTTTGGGTTAGGGTTAGTGTACGGATAGGGTTAGATTTAGGGTTAGGTTTAGAGTACAGGTTAGGGTTAGGTTTAGGGTACGGGATAGGTTTATTGTACGGGATAAGTTTAGGGTTAGGTTTAGGTTAGGTTACGGGTTAGGGTTAGGGTACGGGTTAGGGTTAGGTTTAGGTGCGGGTTAGGCTTAGGGTACGGATTAGGGTTAGGTTTAGGGTCAGGGTTAGGTTTATGGATAGGGTTATGGTACGGGTTAGGGTTAGGGTTGGGGTTATGGTACGGTTAGTTTTAGGGTTAGGGTACGGGTTAGGGTTACGGTTAAGGTTAGGGGTAGTGTTAGGTTACGGGTTGGGGTTAGGGTACTGGTAAGGGTTATGGATAGGGTTACGGTTAGGTTTAGGTTTAGGGTGCGGGTTAGGCTTTGGGTTAGGGTTAGATTTAGCGCTAGGGCATTGGTTAGGGTTATTCTTAGGGTTTGGGTACGGGTTAGGGTTAGAGTTAGGGTACAGGATAGTGTTGGGTATTGGTTAGGACAAGGGTTAGGGTTAGTTTTAGGGTACGGGATAGGGTTAGGGTTAGGTTTAGGGTTAGGTTTAGGGTATGGGTTAGGTTTAGGGTACAGGTTAGGGTTATGGTTAGGTTTAGTGTTAGGGTTAGAGTACGGGGTAGGGTTAGTGTTAGGGTTAGGTTTAGGGTTAGGTTACGGGTTAGGGTTAGAGTTAGGGTTAGGGTTAGAGTACGGGGTAGGGTTAGGTTTAGGGTTAGGGTAATTGTTAGGGTTAGGATCAGTGTTAGGGTTAGGGTACGGTTAAGGGTTATGTTTAGTGTTACGGTTAGGGTTAAGTTTAGGGTGCGGTTTAGGGTTAGGATTAGGCTTAGGGTTAGGGTTAGAGTACGGGTTTGGGTTAGTGTTAGGGTACGGGTTACTTTTACGGTTTTGGTACGAGTTAGGGTAAGGGTTAGGGTAGGGTTAGGGTTAGGGGTTAGGGTTAGGGTTAGTGTTAGGCTACGGGATAGAGTTAGAGTATGGGTTAGTGTTAGGTTTAGGGTTAGGTTTAGGTTTAGGGTTATAGTACGGGTTAGGGTTAGGTTTAGGGTTAGAGTTCGGGTTAGGGATAGTGTTAAGTTTAGGGTTAGTGTTAGGGTACGGGTTAGGGTTAGTGTCAGGTTTAGGGTTAGTTTTAGGGTTAGAGTACGGATAGGGTTAGGTTTAGGGTTAGGGTTAGGGTACGGGTTAGGGTTAGGTTTAGGGTACGGGATAGGGTTAGTGTACGGGTTATGTTTAGGGTTAGGGTTAGGTTTAGGTTACGCGTTAGGGTTAGGGTACGGGTTAGGGTTAAGTTTAGGTGAGGGTTAGGGTTAGGGTTAGGGTACGGGTTAGGGTTAGTTTTAGGGTCAGGGTTAGCGTTAGGGATAGGGATAGGGTACAGGTTAGTGTTAGGGTTGGGGTTAGGTTACGGGTTAGTTTTAGGGTTAGGGTACGGGTCAGGGTTACGGTTAAGTTTAGGGTTAGGTTTAGGGTTATGGTACGGGTTAGGGTTACAGTACGGGTTAGGGTTAGGTTGAGTGTTAGGGTTAGGGTTAGAGTACGGTTAGGGTTAGGGTTAGGGTTAGGGTAAGGGTTAGGTTTCGGGTTAGGGTTATGGTACGGGTTAGGGTTAGGGTTTGGGTAAGTGTTAGAGTACGGGGTAAGGTTAGTGTTAGGGTTAGGGTTAGGATTAGGGGACGGATTAGGTTTAGAGTTAGGGTTAGGTTTAGAGTACGGGGTAGGGTTAGTGTTAGTGTTAGGGTTAGGGTTAATGTATGGGTTAGGCTTAGGGTTAGGTTTAGGGTTAGGATCCGGGTTAGGATTACGTTTAGGGTACGGGATAGGGTTAGCGTATGGGTTAAGTTTAGGGTTAGGGTTAGGCTTAGGTTACGGGTTAGGGTTAGGTTTAGGTGTGTGTTAGGGTTAGGGTTAGGGTTAGGGTTAGGGTACGGGTTAGGGATAGGGTTGGGGTTAGGGTATGGTTTAATTTTAGGTTTAGGGTACGGGTCAGGTTTACGGTTAATCTTATGGTTAGGGTTAGGGTATGGGTTTGGGTTAGGGTACGGGTAATGGTTAGGGTTAGTGTTAAGGTTAGGTTTAGTTTTAGGGTGCGTGTTAGGGTGAGGGTTAGGGTTAGGGTTAGCACTACGTTATGGGTTAGGGTTACTGTTAGGGTTTGGGTACAGGTTAGGGTTAGGGTTAGGTTACAGGATAGGGTTGGGTACGGGTTAGGTCAAGTGTTAGGGTTAGGTTTAAGCCTGGTTAGGGTTAGAGTTAGGGTACGGTTTAGGGTTAGGGTTAGTGTTAGTGTTAGAGTACGGGGTGGGGTTAGTGTTAGGGTTAGGGTTAGAGTACGGGTTAGGGTTAGTGTTAGGGTTAGGGTTAGGGTTAGAGTACGGGTACGGGTTAGGGTTAGAGTACGGGTTAGTTAAGGGTTTGAGTTAGGTTTAGGTCCTGGTTAGGGTTAGGGTTAGGATTAGGGTTAGGGTTAGGGTATGGGTTAGGCTTAGGGTACGGGGTAGGATTAGGGTTAGGGTTCAGGTTAGGGTTAGGTTTAGGGTACAGGTTAGGTTTAGGTTTAGGGTTAGGGTATGGGTTAGGTTTAGGGTATGGGATAGGGTTAGCGTGAGGGTTAGTGTTAGAGTTAGAGTACGGTTAGGGTAAGGGTTAGGGTTAGAGTACGGGTTAGGGTTAGTGTTAGGGTTACGGTTAGGGTATGGGTACGGTTAGGGTTAGGGTTGGGTTAGGGTTAGAGTATGGGGTAGGGATAGTGTTAGGGTTAGGGTTAGGGTTAGGGTACGGGTTAGGGTTAGAGTTAGGTTTAGGGTTAGAGTACGGGTAGGGTTAGTGTTAGTGTTAGGTTTAGGGTTAATGTACG
Organism: Urocyon cinereoargenteus; assembly: GCA_032313775.1. Taxonomy (NCBI): domain Eukaryota; kingdom Metazoa; phylum Chordata; class Mammalia; order Carnivora; family Canidae; genus Urocyon; species Urocyon cinereoargenteus. The sequence goes on from JAVLSZ010000034.1 coordinate 3,851,516, forward strand.
GGTTAGGCTTAGGGTTAGGTTTAGGGTTAGGTTACGAGTTAGGGTTAGGTTTAGGGTACGGGATAGGGTTAGCGTAGGCGTAAAGTTTAGGGTTAGGGTTAGCCTTAGGTTACGGGTTAGGGTTAGGTTTAGGTGTGGGTTAGAGTTAGGGTTAGGTTTAGGGTTAGGGTACGGGTAGGGATAGGGTTGGGTTTAGGCTACGGGTTAATTTTCGGTTTAGGGTACTGGTCAGGGTTACGGTTAAGTTTAGGGTTAGGGTTAGGGTACGGGTAATGGTTATGTTTAGTGTTAAGGTTAGGTTTAGGTTTAGGGTGCGTGTTAGGGTTAGGGTTAGGTTACGGGATAGGGTTGGGTACGGGTTAGGTCAAGGGTTAGGGTTAGGTTTAGGTACAGGTTAGGGTTAGGGTTAGGTTTAGGGTTAGCATTAGGGTATGGGTTAGGCTTAGGGTACGGGTTAGGATTAGGGTTAAGTTATGGGTTAGGGTTAGGTTTAGGGTACAGGTTAGGGTTAGGTTTGGTTTAGGGTATGGGTTAGGTTTAGGGTACGGGTTTGGGTTAGGGTTAGGGTCAGGGTTAGGGTTAGGGTTAGGGTACGAAATAGGTTTAGGGTTAGGGTACGGGTTAGGGTTAGGGTTATGATATGGGTTACGGTTACAGTACGAGTTAGGGTTAGGGTGAGGGTTAGGGTTAGGGTTAGAGTACGGGTTAGGGTTAGTGTTAGGGTTAGGATTAGTGTTAGGGTTAGGGTTAGGGTTAGGGTAAGGGTTAGGGTTAGGGTTAGGGTTAGAGTACGGGGTAGGGTTAGTGTTAGCGTAAGGTTTAGGGTTAGTGTACGGGTTTTTGGTTAGTGTTAGGGTATGGGTTAGTTTTAACGTTTGGGTACGGGTTAAGCATAGTGTTAGGGTTAGGGTTAGGGTTAGGGTACGTGTTAGGGTTTGGTTTTAGGGACGTGTTAGAGTTACGTTCAGGGTTAGTGTACGGGTTAGTTTTAGGGTTAGGGTAAGGGTTAGTGCTAGGTTACGGGATAGGGTTAGAGTACCGTTTAGGGTTAGGTTTAGGGTTAGGGTTGGGGTTAGAGTACGGGTTAGGGTTAGTGTTAGGGTTAGGTTTAGGGTTAGTGTATGGATAGGGTTAGGGTTAGGGTACGGGTTAGGGTTAGGGTTATGGTACCGGTTAGGGTTACGGTACAGGTTAGGGTTAGGTTGAGGGTTAGGGTTAGGGTTAGAGTACGATTCGGGTTACGGTAAGGGTTAGGGTGAGAGTACGGGTTAGGGTTAGTGTTAGGGTTAGGGTTAGGGTTAGGGTTAGGGTTCGGGTTAGGGTTAGGGATAGGTTTAGGGTTAGAGTACGGATAGGATGAGTGTTAGGGTTAGGGTTAGGGTTAGGGTTAGTGTACGGGTTAGGGTTAGGGTTAGGGTTAGAGTACGGGGTAGGGTTAGTGTTAGGGTTAGGTTTGGGTTTAATGTACGGTTTAGGCTTAGGGTTAGGTTTAGGGTTAGGATACGGGTTAGGGGTAGGTTTCGGGTACAGGGTAGGGTTAGCATACAGGTTAAGTTTAGGGTTATGTTTAGGTTTAGGTCACGGGTTAGGGTTAGGGTTCGGGTAGGGTTAGATTTTGGGTGCGGGTTAGGGTTAGTGTTAGGAAGGGTTAGGGTTAGGTTTAGGGTCAGGGTTAGATTTAGGTTTAGTGTTAGGTTATGGGTTAGGGTTAGGGTTGGCGTTAGGGTACGGGTTAATTTTGGGGTTAGGGTATGGGTTAGAGTTACGGTTAAGTTTAGAGTTAGTGTTAGGTTATGGGTTAGGGTTAGGTTACGGTTAAGGGTTATGGTTTGGTTTAGGGTTAGGGTTAAGTTTAGGGTCAGGGTTAGGGTTAGGGTTAGAACCAGGGTATGGGTTAGGGTTAGTGTAAGGTTTCGGGATAGGGTTGGGTACGGGTTAGGTCAAGGGTTACACTTAGGTTTAGTGTACGGGTTAGGGTTAGTGTTAGGGTTAGGGTTAGGGTTAGGGTTAGGTTACAGGTTAGGGTTAGGGTTAGTGTTAGAGTACGGGGTAGGGTTAGTGTTAGCGTAAGGGTTAGGGTTAGAGTACGGGTTTGGGTTAGTGTTAGGCTACGGGTTAGTTTTACCGTTTGGGTACGGGTTAGGGAAAGTGTTAGGGTTAGGTTTAGGGTTAGGGTACCTGTTAGGATTAGGGTTTGGGTACGGGTTAGGGTTAGGTTTAGGGTCATGGTTAGGGTTAGGGATAGGGTTATGGTACGTGTTAGGGTTAGGGTTGGGGTTAGGGTACGGGTTAGTTTTAGGTTTAGGGTACGGGTTAGGGTTACAGTTAAGGTTAGGGTTAGTGTTAGAGTATGGGTTAGGTTTAGGGTACGGGTAAGGTTTATGGTTATGGTTAGGGTTAGGTTTAGGTTTAGGGTGCTGGTTAGGCTTAGGGTTAGGGTTTGTGTTAGCGCTAGGGTATGGGTTAGTGTTACTGTTAGGGTTTGGGTACGGGTTAGGGTTAGGGTTAGGGTACGGGATAAGGTTGGGTATGGGTTAGGTCAAGAGTTAGTGTTAAGTTTAGGGTACGGGTTAGGATTAGGGTTAGGTTTATGGTTAGGGTTAGGGTATGGGTTAGTTTTAGGGTACGGGTTAGGGTTAGAGTCAGGTTTAGGGTTAGGGTTAGGGTACGAGTTAGGGTTAGGGATAGGTTAAGGGTACGGGTTAGGGTCAGGGTTAGGGTTAGAGTACGGGTTATATGTATGTATATATATATATATATATATATATATATATATATATATATATATAACCCTTACTTTATATATATACCTAACTGTAACCCTAACCATAACACTTACCCGTTAGGGTAAGGGTTAGGGTAGGTTAGGGTTAGGGTACGTGTTATGGTTAGGTTTTGGGTACGGGTTAGGATTAGGGATAGGGTTATGGTATGGGTTAGGGTTAGGGTTGGGGTTACGGTATGCGTTATTTTTAGGGTTATGGTACGGGTTATGGTTACGGTTAATGTTAGGGTTAGTGTTAGGTATGGGTTAGTTTTAGGCTACGGGTAAGTGTTATGGTTAGTGTTAGGTATATATATAAAGTAAGGGTTAATATACGGGTTAGGCTTAGGGTTAGGTTAGGGTTTGGATACGGGTTAGGGTTAGGTTTAGGGTACGGGATAGGGTTAGCGAACGGGTTAAGTTTAGGGTTAGGCTTCGGTTTAGGTTACGGTTTAGCTTTAGGGTACGGGTTAGGGTTAGGTTTAGGGTGCGGGTTCGGTTAGGGTAGGGTTAGGGTAAGGGTTAGGGTTAGGTTTAGGGCCAGGGTTAGGGTTAGGGTTAGTGTTAGGGTACGGGTTAGCATTAGGGTTGGGGTGAGGTTATGGGTTAGTTTTAGGGTTTGGGTACGGATTAGGGTTATGGATAAGGTTAGGGTTAGGGTTATGGTTAGGTTTAGGTTACGGGATAGGGTTAGGGTACAGGTTAGGGTTAGGTTTTGGGTGCGTGGTAGGGTTAGGGTTAGGATTAGTGTAAGGGTTATGGTTAGGTTTAGGGTCAGGGTTAGGGTTGATGTTAGTGTTAGTTTAAGGGTTAGGGTTAGGGTTGGGTTTAGGGTACGGGTTAGTTTTAGGGTTAGGGTATGGTTTAGGGTTACGGTTAAGGTTAGGGTTAGGTTTAGGGTATGGGTTAGGGTTAGGTTACGGTTAAGGGTTATGGTTTGGGTTAGGGTTAGGGTTAAGTTTAGGGTGCGGGTTATCGTTATGCTGAGGGTTAGGGTTAGAGTACGGGTTTGGATTAGTATTAGGGTACGGACTAGTTTTACTGTTGGGTTCGGGTTAGGGTAAGGTTTATGGTAGGGTTAGGGTTAGGATACGTGTTATGGTTAGGTTTTTGGTATGGGTTAGGATTAGGGATAGGTTTATGGTACGGGTTAGGATTAGGGTTGGGGTTACGGTACGGGTTATTTTTAGGGTTATGGTACGGGTTATGGTTACGGTTAATGTTAGGGTTAGTGTTAGGTATGGGTTAGTTTTAGGCTACGGGTAAGTGTTATGGTTAGGGTTACGGTTAGGTTTAGGTTTAGGGTGCGGGTTAGGCTTAGGGTTAGGGTTAGGGTTAGCGCTAAGGTATGGGTTAGTGTTACTGTTAGGGTTTGGGTACGGGTTAGGGTTAGGGTTAGGTTACGGGATAAGGTTGGGTACAGGTTAGGACAAGGGTTAGGATTAGATTTAGGGTACGGGATAGGGTTAGGGTTAGGTTTAGGGTTAGGTTTAGGGTATGGGTTAGGATTAGGGTACGGGTTAGGGTTAGTGTTAGGGTGTGGGTTAGGGTTAGTGTTAGGGTACGAGTTAGGGTTAGGGTGTGGTTTAGCGTACAGGTTAGGGTTAGGGTTAGAGTACGGGTTAGGTTTAGTGTTACGGTTAGTTTTAGGGTTAGGGTTTGGGTTAGGGTTAGCCCTACGGTATGGGTTAGGGTTACAGTTAGGGTTTGGGTACGGGTTAGGGTTAAGGTTAGGTTACGGGATAAGGTTGGGCATGGGTTAGGTCAAGGGTTAGGACTAGGTTTAGGTACGGGTTAGGGTTAGGTTTAGGATTAGGGTCAGGGTTACGGTATGGGATAGGCTTAGGGTACGGGTTAGGATTAGGTTTAGGGTACAGGTTAGGGTTAGTTTGGGGTTAGGGTATGGGTAAGGTTTAGGGTACGGGTTAGGGTTAGGGTCAGGGTTAGGGTTAGGTTTAGGGTTAGGGTACGGGTTAGGTTTAGGGTTAGGGTACGGGTTAGGGTTAGGTTTAGGTTACGGGTTAGGGTTAGGTTTAGGGTTAGGGTACAGGTTAGGTTTAGGGTACGTGTTAGGGTTAGGTTTAGGGTCAGTGTTAGGATTAGGGTTAGGGTACGAATTAGGTTTAGGGGTAGGGTAAGGATAGGGTTAGGGTTTGGTACTGGTTAGGGTTTCAGTACGGGTTAGGGTAAGGGTGAGGGTTAGGGTTAGGGTTAGAATACGGTTAGGGTTAGGGTTAGAGTATGGGTTAGGGTTAGTGTTAGGGTTAGGGTTAGGGTCAGGGTTAGAGTACGGGTTATGGTTAGGGTAAGGGTTAGTGTTAGAGTATGGGGTAGGGTTAGTTTTAGGGTTAGGTTTAGGGTTAGAGTACGGGTTAGAGTTAGTGTTAGGGTTAGGGTTAGGGTTAGGTTTAGGGTACGGGAACGGGTTAGGGTTAGGGTTAGAGTACGGGGAAGGTTAGGGTTAGGGTTAGGGTACGGAATAGGAATGGGTACAGGTTAGGACAAGGGATAGGGTTACGTTTAGGGTACGGGATAGAGTTAGGGGTAGGTTTAGGGTTAGGTTTAGGGTATGGGTTAGGCTTAGGGTACGGGTTAGGGTTAGGGTTAGGGTCAGGGTTAGGGTTAGGGTTAGGGTACGAGTTAGGGTTAGGGTTAGGTTTAGGGTACGGTTTAGGGTTACGGTTAGGTTTAGGGTTAGGTTTAGAGTACGCGGTATGGTTAGTGTTAGGGTTAGGATAAGGGTTAAGGTACAGGTTAGGGTTAGAGTTAGGCTTAGGTTTAAATTACGGGGTAAGGTTAGGTTAGGGTTGGAGTACGGATTGGGTTAGGGTTAGGGTTAGGATTAGAGTACGGGTTAGGGTTAGTGTACGGGTTAGGGTTAGGGTCAGTGTTAGCGTTAGGGTACGAGTTAGGGTTAGGGTTAGGGTACGGTTAAGGGTTATGGTTAGCGTTAGAGTTAGGGTTAAGTTTAGGGTGCGGTTTCGGGTTAGGGTTAGGGTTAGGGTTAGAGTACGGGTTTGGGTTAGTGTTCGGAAACGGGTTAGGTTTACAGTTTGGGTACGGGTTAGGTAAGGGTTAGGGATAGGGTTAGAGTTAGGGGTTAGTGTTAGAGTTTGTGTTAGGCTACGGGATAGGGTTAGAGTACGGTTTAGGGTTAGGGTTAGGATTAGGATTAGGTTTAGGGTTATAGTATGGGTTTGATTAGAGATAGGGTTAGGTTTAGGGTTAGAGTATGCGTTAGGGATAGTGTTAGGTTTAGGGTTAGTGTTAGGGTACGGGTTAGGGTTAGCGTATGGGTTAGGGTTACGTTTAGGTATAGGGTTAGTGCTAGAGTATGGTTTAGATTTAGTGTTAGGGTTAGGGTTAGAATGCGGATAGGGTTAGGGTTAGGGTTAGTGTTAGGGTTAGGGTCAGGGATAGAATACGGTTTAGGGTCAAGGTTTGTGTTAGGGTTAGAGTTTGGGGTAGGGTTAGTGTTAGGGTTGTGGTTAGGGTTAGGTTTAGGGTACGGGTAAGGGTTAGAGTTAGGGTTAGGGTTAGAGTACGGGGTAGGGTTAGTGTTAGTGTTAGGGTTAGGGTTAATGTACGGGTTAGGCTTTGGGTTAGGTTTAGGGTTAGGTTACGGTTTGGGGTTAGGTTTAGGGTACGGGATAGGGTTAGCGTACGGGTTAAGTTTAGGGTTAGGGTTAGGCTTAGGTTACAGTTCAGGGTTAGGTTTGTTGTGGGTTAGAGTTAGGGTTAGGGTTAGGGTACAGGTTAGGGTTAGGGTGGGGTTTGGGTATGGGTTAATTTTAGGTTTTATGTACGGGTCATGGTTATGGTTAAGTTTAGGGTTATTGTTAGGGTATGGTTTAGGGTTAGGGTACGGGTAATGGTTAGGGTTAGGGTTAGGGTTAACGTTAGCGCTAGGGTATGGTTTAGGGTTACTGTTAGGGTTTGGGTACGGGTTAGGGTTAGGGTTAGGTTACGGGTTAGGTTAAGTGTTAGGGTTAGGTTAAGGGTACGTGTTAGCGTTAGGGTTAGGATTAGGTTTAGGGTTAGGGTATGGGTTAGGATTAGGGTACGGGTTAGGGTTAGGGTTAGGGTCAGGGTTAGGGTTAGGGTTAGGGTTAGTGTACGGGTTATGGTTAGGTTTAGGGAACGGGTTAGGTTTAGGTTTAGGGTTAGGGTATGGGTTAGGTTTAGGATACGGGTTAGGGTTAGGGTTCAGGTCAGGGTAAGGGTTAGGGTTAGGGTACGAATTAGGGTTTGGGTTAGGGTACCGGTTAGGTTTAGGGTTATGGTATGGGTTAGGGTTACAGTACGGGTTAGGATTAGGGTGAGGGTTAGAGTTAGGGTTAGAATACGTTTAGGGTTAGGGTTAGGCTTAGGGATAGAGTACGGGTTAGGGTTAGTGTTAGGTTTAGTTTTAGGGTTAGGGTTAGGGTACGGGTTAGGGGTAGGGTTAGGGTTAGTGTTAGAGTACGGGGAGGGTTAGTGTTAGGGTTAGGGTTATGGTTAGAGTATGGGTTAGGGTTAGGGTTAGGGTTAGGGTTAGGGTACGGGTTAGGGTTAGGGTTAGGGTTAGTGTTAGAGTGCGGGGTAGGTTTAGTGTTAGCGTTAGGGTTAGGGTTAGAGTATGGGTTTGGGTTAGTGTTAGGGTACTGGTTAGGTTTACCGTTTGGGTACGGGTTAGGGTAAGGGTTAGGGTTAGGGTTGGGGTTAGGGTACGTGTTAGGTTTAGGGTTAGGTTAAGGGTTAGTGTTAGGGACGGGATAGGGTTAGAGTACGGGTTAGGGTTAGGTTTATGTTTAGGGTTAGGTTTAGAGTACGAGTTAGGGTTAGATTTAGGGTTAGGTTTAGGGTTAGGGTTAGTGTTAGTGTTTGGGTTAGGGTTAGGGTTAAAGTACGGGTTAGGTTTAGGGTACGGGTTAGGTTAAGGGTACGGGTTAGTTTTAGGGTTATGGTACGGTATAGGGTTACATTACGGGTTTGTGTTAGGGTCAGCGTTAGGGTTAGGGTACGAGTTAGGCTTAGGGTTAGGGTACTGGTTAAGGTTAGTGTTTTGGTACGGGTTAGGGTTACAATACAGGTTAGGGTTAGGGTGAGGGTTAGGGTTAGTGTTAGAGTACGGTTAGGGTCAGTGTTAGGGTAAGGGTTAGGTTTAGGTTTAGGGTTATAGTACTGGTTAGGGTTAGAGTTAGGGTTAGGTTTTGGGTTAGAGTACGGGTTAGGGATAGTGTTAGGGTTAGGGTTAGTGTTTGGGTACGGGTTAGGGTTAGAATACGGGTTAGGGTTACGTTTAGGGTTAGGGTTAGGGTTAGAGTACGGGTTAGGGTTAGTGTTAGGGTTAGGGTTAGTGTTAGGCTTAGAATACGGATAGGGTACGAGTTAGGGTTAGGGTTAGGGTACGGGTTAGGGTTAGGTTTAAGGTACGGGATAGGGTTAGCGTACGGGTTAAGTTTAGGGTTAGGGTTAGGTTTAGGTTATGGGTTAGGCTTAAGGTATGGGTTAGGGTTAGGTTTAGGTTAGGGTTAGGGTTAGGGTTAGGGTACGGGTTAGGGTTAGGTTTAGGGTCAGGGTTAGCGTTAGGGATAGGGTTAGGGTATGGGTTAAGATTAGGGTTGGGGTTATGGTACGGGTTAGTTTTAGGGTTAGGATACGGGTCAGTGTTACGGTTAAGTTTAGGGTTAGTGTTAGGGTTATGGTACGGGTTAGGTTTACAGTACGCGTTAGCGTTAGGGTGAGGGTTAGGGTTAGGTGTAGAGTACGGTTAGGGTTAGGGTTAGGGTTAGGGTTAGTGTTAGAGTACGGGGTAGGGCTAGTGTTACTGTTAGGGTTAGGGTTAGAGTACGGGTTAAGGTTAGTGTTATGGTTAGGGTTAGGGTTAGCGAATGGTTAGGGTTAGGGTTAGGTTTAGAGTACGGGGTAGTGTTAGTGCTATGGTAAGGGTTAGGGTTAGAGTAAGGGTTTGGGTTAGTAGTAGGGTACGGGTTAGTTTTACCGTTTGAGTACGGTTAGGCATAGTGTTAGGGTTAGGGTTAGGGTTAGGGTACGTGTTAGGGTTTGGGTTTGGGGACGGGTTAGAGTTACGTTCAGGGTTAGGGTACGGGTTAGTTTTAGGGTTAGGGTAAGGGTTAATGTTAGGTTACGGGATAGGGTTAGAGTATGGGTTAGGGTTAGGTTTAGGGTTGGGGTTAGAGTACGGGTTAGGTTTAGTGTTAGGTTTAGGGTTAGGGTTAGTTTACGGATAGGGTTAGGGTTAAGGTTAGGGTACGGGTTAGGGTTAGGGTTATCGTACTGTTTAGGGTTACGGTACAGGTTAGGGTTAGGTTGAGGGTTAGGGTTAGGGTTTGAGTACGATTCGGGTTAGGGTAAGGTTTAGGGTTAGAGTACGGGTTAGGGTTAGTGTTTGGGTTAGGGTTAGGTTTAGGGTTAGGGTACTGGTTAGGGTTAGGGTTAGGTTTAGGGATAGAGTACAGGTAGGATTAGTGGTAGGTTTAGGGTTAGGGTTAGGGTTAGTGTACGGGTTAGGGTTAGGGTTAGGATTAGTGTTAGAGTACGGGGTAGGGTTAGTGTTAGGGTTAGGTTTGGGTTTAATGTACGGTTTAGGCTTAGGGATAGGTTTAGGGTTAGGATACGTGTTAGGGGTAGGATTCGGGTACAGGATAGGGTTAGCGTACAGGTTAAGTTTAGGGTTTTGTTAGGTTTAGGTCACGGGTTAGGGTTAGGGTTCGGGTTAGGGTTAGATTTTGGGTGCGGGTTAGGGTTAGTGTTAGGATTAGTGTAATTTTTAGGGTTAGGTTATGGTCAGGGTAGATTTAGGGTTAGTGCTAGGGTACGAATTATGGTTAGGGTTGGGGTTAAGGTACGGGTTAGTTTTGGGGTTAGGGTATGGGTTAGGGTTATGGTTAAGTTTAGGGTTAGGGTTAGGGTATGGGTTAGGGTTAGGTACGGTTAAGGGTTATGGTTTGGTTTAGGGTTAGGGTTAAGTTTAGGGTGTGGGTGATGGTTATGGTTAGGGTTAGGGTTAGAGTACGGGTTTGGGTTAGTGTTAGGGTACGGGTTAGGTTTACCGTTTGGGTACTGGTTAGGGCAAGGGTTAGGGTTAGGGTTAGGGTTAGGGTACGTGTTATGGTTAGGGTTTGGGTACGGGTTAGTATTAGAGATAGGTTTATGGTACTGGTTAGGGTTAGGGTTGAGGTTACGGTACGGGTTATTTTTAGGGTTATGGTACGGGTTACAGTTACGGTTAATGTTAGGGTTAGTGTTAGGTTATGGGTTAGGTTTAGGGTACGGGTAAGGGTTATGGTTAGGGTTACAGTTAGGTTTAGGTTTAGGGTGTGGTTTAGGCTTAGGGTTAGGTTTAGGGTTAGCGCTAGGGTATGGTTAGTGTTACTGTTAGGTTTGGGTACGGGTTAGGGTAAGGGTTAGGTTACGAATTAGGGTTGGGTACGGTATAGGTCAAGGGTTACGTTTAGCTTTAGGGTACAGGTTAGGTTTAGGGTTAGTGTAAGGGTTAGTGTTAGGGTACGGGTTAGGGTTAGAGTACAGGTTAGGGTTAGGTTTAGGGTTAGGGTTATGGTTAAAGTATGGGTTAGGGTTAGTGTTAAGTTTAGGGATAGGGAAAGTGTACGGATAGGGTTAGGGTTAGGGTTAGGGTTAGGGTTAGGGTACAGGTTAGAGTTAGGTTTAGGTTTAGGTTACGGTTTAGGGTTAGGGTACGGGTTAGGGTTAGGTTTAGGTGCGGGTTAGGGTTAGGGTATGGGTTAGGGTTAGGTTTAGGGCCAGGGTTAGAATTAGGGATAGGGTTATGATACAGGTTAGGGTTAGGGTTTGGGTTACGTTACAGGTTAGTTTTAGGGTTAGGGTATGGTTTAGGGTTATGGTTAAGGTTAGGGTTAGTGTTAGGTTATGGGTTAGGGTTAGGGTACGGGTAAGGGTTATGGTTAGGGTTACGGTTAAGTTTAGGTTTAGGGTGCGGGTTAGGCTTAGGATTAGGTTTAGGGTTTGCGCTAGGGTATGGGTTAGGGTTACACGTAGGGTTTGGATACGGGTTAGGGTTAGGTTTAGGGTACGTGATAGGTTTGGGTACGAGTTAGGACAAGGGTTAGGGTTAGGTTTAGGGTACGGGTTAGGGTTACGGATAGGGTTAGGGTTAGGGTTAGCGTACGGGTTAGGGTTAGTGTACGGGTTAGGGTTAGGGTCAGTGTTAGGGTTAGGGTACGAGTTAGGGTTAGGTTTAGGGTACGGTTAAGGGTTATGCTTAGCGTTAGGTTTAGGGTTAATTTTAGGGTGCGGTTTAGTGTTTGTGTTAGGGTTAGGGTTAGGGTTAGAGTACGGGTTTGTGTTAGTGTTATGGTACGGGTTAGGTTTACCGTTTGGGTACGGGTTAGGTAAGGGTTAGGGTTAGGTTTAGGGGTTAGGGTTAGAGTTAGTGTTAGGCTAAGGGATAGGGTTAGAGTACAGGTTAGGATTAGGTTTAAGGTTAGGGTTATCTTTAGGGTTATAGTACGGGTTTGGGTTAGAGAAAGGGTTAGGTTTAGGGTTAGAGTATAGGTTAGGGATAGTGTTAGGTTTAGGGTTAGTGTTAGGGTACAGGTTAGGGTTAGCGTATGGGTCAGGGTTACGTTTAGGGTTAGGGTTAGTGCTAGAGTACGGGCTAGGGTTAGTGTTAGGGTTAGGGTTAGGGTTAGGGTTAGAGTGCGGATAGGGTTAGGGTTAGGGTAAGGGTACGGATTAGGATAAGGTTTAGGGTACGGGTAGTGTTCGCGTAGGGGTTAAGTTTAGGTTTAGGGTTAGGTTTAGGTTACGGGTTATGGTTAGGGTACGGGTTAGGTTTAGGTTTATGTGAGGGTTAGGGTTAGGTTTAGGGATAGGGTTCGGGTTAGGTTTAGGTTAGGGTCAGGGTTAGCATTAGTGATAGGGTTAGGGTACGGGTTAGGGTTAGGGTTGTGGTTAGGTTACAGGTTAGTTTAAGGGTTAGGGTATGGGTTAGGGTTACGGTTAAGTTTAGGGTTAGGGTTATGGTATGGGTTAGGGTTACAGTACGTGTTAGGGTTAGGGTGAGGGTTAGGGTTAGGGTTAGATTACGATTAGGGTTAGGGATAGAGTACGGGTTAGGGTTAGTGTGAGGGTTAGTGTTAGGGTTAGTGTTAGGGTTAGGGTATGAGTTAGGGTTAGCATTAGGGTTAGTGTTAGAGTACGGGGTAGGGTTAGTGTTAGGGTTACGGTTAAGGTTAGAGTACGGGTTAGGGTTAGGTTTAGGGTTAGGATTAGAGTACGGGTTAGGGTTAGGGTTAGGGTTAGGTTTAGGGTACGTGTTAGGGTTAGGGTTGGGTACGGGTTAGGGTTACATTTAGAGTTAGGGTACGGGTTAGGGATAGTGTTAGGGTTAGGGTTAGTGTTAGGGTACGGGTTAGGGTTAGATTACGGGTTAGGGTTACATTTAGGGTTAGGGTTAGGGTTAGAGTACATGTTACAGTTAGTGTTAGAGTTAGGGTTAGGGTTAGGTTTAGAGTATGGCATAGGGTTAGTGTTAGTGTTAGGGTTAATGTTAGGGTTAGTGTACGGATAGGGTTAGGGTTAGGGTTAGGTTTAGGGTACAGGTTAAGGTTAGGTTTAGGTTATGGGATAAGGTTAGTTTACGGGATAAGTTTAGGGTTAGGTTTAGGTTTAGGTTACGGGTTAGGGTTAGTGTACGGGTTAGGGTACGGTTTAGGTGCGGGTTAGGGTTAGGGTATGGGTTAGGGTTAGGGTACGGGTAAGGGTTATGGTTAGGGTTAGGGTTAGGTTTAGGTTTAGGGTTCGGGTTAAGCTTAGGGTTAGGGTTACGTTTAGCGCTAGGGTATGGGTTAGGGTTACTCTTAGGTTTTGGGTATGGGTTAGGGTTAGGGTTAGGGTATGGGATAAGGTTGGGTACGGGTTAGGTCAAGGGTTTCGGATTAGGTATAGGGTACGGGATAGGGTTAGGTTTAGGTTTAGGGTTAGGATTAGGGTATGGGTTAGGTTTAAGGTACGGGTTAGGGTTAGCATATGGTTAAGTTTAGGGTTAGGTTTAGGTTTAGGTTACGGGTTAGGGTTAGGGTACAGGTTAGGGTTAGGTTTAGGTGAGGGTTAGGGTTACGGTTAGGGTTAGGGTACGGTTTAGGGTTAGGTTTAGGGTCAGGGTTAACGTTAGGGATAAGGTTAGGGTAAAGGTTAGGCTTAGGGTTGGGGTTAGGTTTAGGTTTAGGTTACGGGTTAGGGTTTGGTTAAGGGTACTGTATAGGGTTAGTGTATGGGTTAAGTTTAGGTTTAGGGTTAGGCTTAGGTTACGGGTTAGGGTTAGATTTAGGTGTGGGTTAGGGTTAGGGTTAGGGTTAGGGTACAGGTTAGGGTTAGGGTTGGCGTTATTGTCCTGGTTAATTTTAGGTTTAGGGTACTGGTCAGGGTTACGGTTAAGTTTAGGGTTAGGGTTAGGGTATGGGTTAGGTAGGGTACGGGTAATGGTTAGAGTTATGGTTAGGGTTTGTGTTAGCGCTAGGGTATGGTTTAGGGTTACTGTTAAGTTTTGGGTACGGGTTAGGGTTAGGCTACGGGTTAGGTCTAGGTTTTGGGTTACGTTTATGATGCGGGTTAGGTTTGGGGTATGGGATTAGGGTTAGGGTTAGGGTTAGGGTTAGTGTACAGTTAGGATTAGGTTTAGGGTCAGGGTTAGGGTTAGGGTTAGTGTTAGTGTACGCGTTAATGTTAGGGTTGGGGTTAGGGTACGGGTTAGTTTATGGTTAGAGTACGAGTTAGGGTTACGGTTAAGGTTAGGGTTAGGGTTAGGGTATGGGTTAGGGTTATGTTACGGTTAATGGTTATGGTTTGGGTTAGGGTTAGGGTTAAGTTTAGGGTGCGGGTTATGGTTATGGTTAGGGTTAGGGTTAGGGTTAGCGTTAGAGTATGGGTTTGGTTTAGTGTTAGGGTACGTGTTAGGTTTACCGTTTGGGTAAGTGTTAGGGTAAGGGTTAGGGTTAGGGTTAGGGTTAGGGGTTAGGGTTAGAGTTAGGGTTAGGCTACGGGAAGGGTTAGGGTACGGGTTAGGGTTAGGGTTTGGATTAGAGTACGGGTTTGGGTTAGTGTTAGGGTACGGGTTAGGTTTACCATTTCGGTACAGGTTAGGGTAAGGGTTAGGGTTAGGGTTAGGGGTTAGGTTTAGAGTTAGTGTTAGGCTATGGGTAGAGTTAGGGTACGGGTTAGGTTTAGGGTTAGGGTTAGTGTTAGGGTTACGTTACGGGTTAGGGTTAAGGTTAGGGTATGGGATAGGGTTAGTGTAGGTGTTAGGTCTAGGGTTAGGGTTAGGTTTAGTGTGCATGTTAGGGTTAGGTTTAGGGTTAGGGTACGTGTTAGGGTTAGGGTTTGGGTAAGGTTTAGGGTTACATTTAGGGTTAGGGTACGGTTTAGGTTTAGGGTTAGGGCTAGGTTACAGTTTAGGGTTAGGGTACGGGTTAGGGTTAGGTTTAGGGTCAAGTTTAGGATTAGGTTTAGGGTTAGGTTTAGGGTACGTTGTTAGGGTTACTGTACGGGTTAGGGTTAGGGTTAGATTTAGGGTTAGGGTTACATTACGGGTTGGGTTTAGAGTTAGGGTTAGGTTTAGGGTTAGTGTACGGGGTAGGGTTATTGTTAGTGTTAGGGTTACTGTTAGGGTACGGGTTAGTGTTATAGTACGGATTAGGGTTAGAGTTAGGGTTAGGTTTAGGGTTAGAGTACGGGTTAGGGTTAGTGTTAGGGTTAGGTTTAGTGTTAGTGTACGGGTTAGGGTTAGAGTACGGGTTAGGGTTAGGTTTAGGGTTAGGGTCAGTGTACGGATAGGGTTAGGTTTAGGGTTAGGGTTATGGTTCGGGTACGGGTTAGGGTTAGGTTTAGGTGCGAGTTAGGGTTAGGGTTAGGGTTAGGGGTTAGGGTTAGAGTTAGTGTTACGGTACGGGTAGGGTTAGGGTACGGGTTACGGTTAGGGTTAGGGTTCGGGTTAGGGTTATTGTACGGGTTAGGTTTAGGGTTAGGGTTAGGGTTAGGGTTACGGTTAATGTTAGGGTACCGGTACGGGTTAGGGTGTAGGTTCCGGTACGGGATAGGGTTAGTGTAAGTGTTAAGTCTAGGGTTAGGGTTAGTTTCACGGTGCGGGTTAGAGTTAGGCCCTGGGTTAGGGTTAGGTTACGGGTTAGGGTTAGATTACGGGTTAGGGTTAGGTTTAGGGTTAGGGTTAGTGTTAGAGTACGTGTTAGGGTTAGTGTTAGGGTTAGGGTTAGGGTTAGTGTACGGATAGTGTTAGGGTTAGATTTAGGGTTAGGGTACGGGTTAGGGTTAGGTTTAGGGTTTGGGATAGGGTTTGTGTACGGGTTAAGTTTAGGATTAGTGTTAGCTTTAGGTTACGGGTTAGGGTTAGGGTACGGGTTAGGGTTAGGGTTAGTGTATGGGTTAGGGTTAGTGTTAGTGTTAGGGTTAGTGTTAGGGTTAGGATACAGATTAGGACTAGGGTTAGGGTACGTGATAGGGTTAGGTTACGGGTTATGTCTAGGGTTAGCGTTAGGTTTACGGTGCGGGTTAGAGTTGGTTCTGGGTTAGGGTTAGGGTACGGGTTAGGGATAGGGTATGGTTTAGGGTTATGGTTAGTGTACGGGTTAGGGTTAGGGTTAGTGTTAGGGTTAGGGTTCTGGTTAGTGTTATGGTATGGGTTAGGGTTAGGCTACGGTTTAGGTCTAGGGTTAGGGTTAGGTTTAGGATGCGGGTTAGGGTTAGGGTCAAGGTTAGGGTTAGGTTTAGGTTTAGGGTTAGTGTTGGGTACGGGTTCGGGTTACGGTACGACTTAGGGTTAGGGTAAGGGTTAGGTTTAGGGTTAGGATTATAGTAGGGGGTTAGGGTTAGTGTTAGGTTTATGTGTACGGTTAGAGTACTGGTTACGGTTAGTGTTAGGGTTTTGGTTAGTGTTAGGGTTTGGGTTAAGGTTAGAGTACGGGTTACGGTAGGGTTAGGGTTAGGGTTAGGGTTAGGTTTAGAGTACGGGATAGGGTTAGTGTTTAGTTTAGGGTTAGGGTTAGGGTTAGTGTGCAGTTAGGGTTAGGTTTAGGGTCAGGGTTAGGGTTAGGGTTAGTGTTAGTGTACGCGTTATTGTTAGGGTTGGGGTTAGGATACGGGTTAGTTTTAGGGTTAGGGTACGAGTTAGGGTTATGGTTAAGGTTAGGTTTAGGGTTAGGGTATGGGTTAGGGTTAGGTTACGGTTAACGGTTATGGTTTGCGTTAGGGGTAGGGTTAAGTTTAGGGTGCGGGTTAGGGTTAGGGTTAGGGTTAGGGTTAGGTTTAGAGGACGGGTTTGGGTTAGGGTTAGGGTATGTGTTAGGTTTACCGTTTGGGTACGTGTTAGGGTAAGGGTTACGGTTAGGGTTAGGGATAGGGTTAGGGGTTAGGGTTAGAGTTAGGGTTAGGCTACGGGAAGGGTTTGGGTACGGGTTAGGGTTAGGGTTAGGGTTAAGATTAGAGTACGGGTTTGGGTTAGTGTTAGGGTACGGGATAGGTTTACCGTTTGGGTACGGGTTAGGGTAAGGGTTAGGGTTAGGGTTGGGGGTTAGGTTTAGAGTTAGGGTTAGGCTACGGGTAGGGTTAGGCTACGGGTAGGGTTAGGGTACGGGTTAGGGTTAGGGTTACAGTACGGTTTAGGGTTAAGTTTAGGGTACGGAATAGGGTTAGTGTACGTGTTAGGTTGAGGGTTAGGGTTAGGTTTAGTGTGCGGGTTAGGGTTAGGGTTAGGGTACGTGTTAGGGTTAAAGTTTGGGTACGGGTTAGGGTTACGTTTAGGGTTAGGGTACGTGTTAGGTTTAGGGTTAGTGTAAGAGTTAGTTTTAGGGTACGGGTTATGGTTAGAGTACGGGTTAGGGTTAGGTTTAGGGTTAGGTTTAGTTTTAGAGTACGGGTTAGGGTTAGTGTTAGGGTTAGTGTTAGGGTTAGTGTACGGATAGTGTTAGGGTTAAGGTTAGGGTTAGTGTATAGTTTAGGGTTAGGTTTAGGGTACGGGATAGGTTTAGTGTTCAGGTTAATTTTAGGGTTAGGGTTAGGTTTAGGTTACGGGTAAGGGTTAGGTTACGGGTTAGGGTTAGGTTTAGGTGCGGGTGAAGGTTAGGGTTGGGGTTAGGGTACGGGTTAGTTTTAGGTTTACGGTACGGGTTAGGGTTACGGTTCAGGTTGGGGTTAGTGTTAGGGTATGCTTAGGGTCAGGGTACGGGTAAGGGTTATGGTAAGGGTTAGCATTAGGTTTAGGTTTAGGGTGCGGGTTAGGATTAGTTTTAGGGTTTGGCTTAGCGCTAGGGAATGGGTTAGGGTTACTGTTAGGTTTGGGTACGGGTTAGGGATAGGGTTAGGGTACGAGATAGGGTTGGGTACGGGTTAGGTCAAGGGTTAGGATTAGGTTTAGGGTAAGAGTTAGGGTTAGCGTTAGGTTTAGGATTAGGGTTAGGGTATAGGTTAGGTTTAGGGTACGGGTTAGGGTTAGGGTTAGGGTATGAGTTAGGGTTAGAGTTAGGTTTAGGGTACGGCTTAGGGTTAGGTTTAGGGTTAGGGTACGGTTTAGGTTTAGGGTACGGGTTAGGGTTAGGGTCAGGGTTAGTGTTAGGCTATGAGTTAGTGTTAGGGTTAGGGTACAGGTTAGAGTTAGGGTTATGTTACATGTTAGGGTTACAGTACAGGTTAGGGTTAGGGTAAGGTTTAGGGTTAGGGTTAGAGTACAGTTAGGAAAAGGGTTAGGGTTAGGGTTAGAGTAAGGGTTAGGGTTAGTGTTAGGGTTAGGGAAAGGTTTAGGTTTAGGGTTAGGGTATGGGTTAGGGTTAGGGTTAGGGTTAGGGTTAGTGTTAGATTACGGGGTAGGGTAGTGTTAGTGTTAGGGTTAGGTTTAATGTACGGGTTAGGCTTAGGGTTAGGTTTCGTGTTAGGTTACGAGTTAGGGTTAGGTTTAGTGTATGGGATAGGGTTAGCGTAAGGGATAAGTTTAGGTTTAGGGTTAGGATTAGGTTATGGGATAGGGTCAGGGTACGGGTTATGGTTAGGTTTAGCGTGTGGGTTAGGGTTAGGGTTAGGGTTAGTGTACGGGTTAGGGTTAGGTTTAGGGTCAGGGTTAGTGTTAGGGTTAGTGTTAGGGTATTGGTTAGGGTTAGGGTTGGGGTTAGGGTACGGGTTAGTTTTAGGGTTAGGTTACGGGTTAGGGTTACAGTTAAAGTTAGGGTTAGGTTTAGGGTGTGGGTTAGGGTTAGGGTACGGTTAAGGGTTAAGTTTAGTGTTAGGGTTAGGGTTAAGTTTAGGGTCCGGTTTAGGGATAGGGTTAGGGTTATTGTTAGGGTTAGAGTACGGTTTGGGTTAGTGTTAGGGTACGGATTAGGTGTTCCGTTTGGGTACGGCATAGGGTAAGGAATAGGGTTAGGGTTAGGGTTAGGGTTTAGGGTTAGAGTTAGGGTTAGGCTACGGGATAGGGTTAGTTTACGTGTTACAGTTAGGTTATGGTTAGGGTTAGGTTTAGGGTTATAGTACGGGTTAGGGTTAGAGTTAGGGTTAGGTTTAGAGTTAGAGTACCATTAGGGATAGTGTTAGGGTTAGGGTTAGTGTTAGGGTACGTGTTAGGGTTAGCGTAAGGGTTAGGGTTGCGTTTAGGTTTAGGGTTAGTTTTAGAGTACGGATTAGGTTTAGTGCTAGGGTTAGGGTTAGGTTTAGGGTTAGAGTACGGGGTAGGATTAGTGTTAGGGTTATGGTTAGGGTTAGTGTATGGGTTAGGTTGAGGGTTAGAGTTAGGGTTAGTGTATGGGGTAGTGTTTGTGTTAGGGTTAGGGTTGGGGTTAATGTACGGTTTAGGCTTAGGGTTAGGTTTAGGTTACGGGTTAGGGTTAGGGTTTAGGGTGGGGGTTGGGTTAGGTTTAGGGTTGGGGTTAGGGTACGGGTTAGTTTTAGGGTTAGGTTATGGGTTAGGTTTATGGTTAAGGTTAGGGTTAGGGTTATGGTATGTGTTAGGGTTAGGTTACGGTTAAGGGTTATGGTTTGTGTTAGGGTTAGTGTTAAGTTCAGGGTGCGTGTTAGATTTACGGTCAGGGTTAGGGTTAGAGTACGGGTTTGGGTTAGTGTTAGGGTATGGGTTAGGTTTACCGTTTGTGTACGGGTGAGGGTAAGGTTTAGGGTTAGGGTTAGGTTTAGGGTACGGGTTAGGTTTAGGGTATAGGTTGGGGTTAGTGTTAGGATCAGGGTTAGGGTTAGGGTTAGTGTACGAGTTAGGTTTAGGGTTAGGGTACGGGTTAGGTTTAGGGTTATGGTACAGTATAGTGTTACAGTACGGGTTAGGGTTAGGGTGAGGGTTAGGGTTAGGGTTAGAGTGTGGTTAGGGTTAGGGTTAGGGTTAGAGTATGGGTTAGGGTTAGTGTTAGGGTTAGGGTTAGGTTTAGGGTTAGGATTAGTGTTGGGGTTATATTACGGGTTAGGTTTAGAGTCAGGGTTAGGTGTAGGGTTAGAGTACGGGTTAGGGTTAGTGTTAGGTTTAGGGTTAGGTTTAGGGATAGTGTACGGATAGGGTTAGGTTTAGGGTTAGGGTTAGGGTACCCGTTTGGGTTAGGTTTAGGTTACGGGATAGGGTTAGCGTGTGGGTTAAGTTTAGGGATAGGGTTAGGTTTAGGTTATGGGTTAGGGTTATGGTACGGGTTAGGGACAGGGTTAGGGTTAGGGTTATGGTACGAGTTAGGGTTAGGGTTAGGTTTAGGGTATGGGATAAGGTTAGCGAACGGGTTAAGTTTAGGGTTAGGGTTCGGTTTAGGTTACGGTGTAGGTTTAGGGTATGGGTTAGGGTTAGGTTTAGGGTATGGGATAGGGTCAGCGAACAGATTAAGTTTAGGGTTAGGGTTTGGTTTAGGTTACGGTTTAGGTTTAGGGTACGGGTTAGGGTTAGGTTTAGGGTGCGGGTTGGGTTAGGGTTAGGGTTAGGGTGAGGGTAAGGGTTATGGTTAGGTTTAGGGTCAGGGTTAGGGTTAGGGTTAGTGTTAGGGTACGGGTTAGCGTTAGGTTTGGGGTTAGGGTATGGGTTAGTGTTAGGGATTGGGTACGGATTAGGGTTATGGTTAAGGTTAGGGTAGGGTTATGTTATGGGTTAGGGTTAGGTTACGGTTAAGGGTTATGGTTTGGGTTAGGGTTAAGTTTAGGGTTCAGGTTAGGGTTAGGGTTAGGGTTATGGTTAGGGTTAGAGTACGGTTTGGGTTAGTATTAGGGTACGGGTTAGGTTTACCATTTAGGTACGGGTTCGGGTAAGGGTTAGGGTTAGGCTTAGGGTTAGGGGTTAGGGTTAGAGTTAGGATTAGGCTACGGGTAGTGTTAGGGTACGGGTTAGGGTTAGGGTTAAGGTTCGGGTTAGGGTTTGGGTTTGGTACAGGCTAGGTTACGTTTAGGGTTAGGGTATTGGTTAGGTTTAGGTTTAGGGTTCGTGTACGGTTTAGGGTTAGGGTACGGGATAGGGTTAGTGTTAGGGTCAGGGTAAGGGTTAGGTTTAGGGTCTGGGTTAGGGTTAGGGTTAGGGTTAGCGGTAGGGTATGGGTTAGGGTTACTGTTAGGATTTGGGTACGGGTTAGGGTTATGGTTAGGTTACGGGATAGGTTTGGGTACGGTTTATGTAGAGGGTTAGGGTTACGTTTAGGGTATGGTTTAGGGTTAGGATTAGGTTTAGGTTTAGGGTTAGGGTATGGGTTAAGCTTAGGGTATGGGTTAGGGTTAGGGTACGTGTTAGGGTTAGGTTTCGGTGCGGGTTAGGGTTAGGGTACGGGTACAGGTTAGGGTTAGGGTTAGTGTACGGGTTAGGGTTAGTGTTAGTGTTAGGGTTAGTGTTAGGGTTAGGGTACGGGTTAGGACTAGGGTTAGGGTACGTGATAGGGTTAGGTTACGGTTTATGTCTAGGGTTAGGGTTAGGTTTATGGTGCGGGTTAGTGTTGGCCCTGGGTTAGGGTTAGGGTACGGGTTAGGGTTAGGGTATGCGTTAGGGTTATGGTTAGTGTAAGGGTTAGGGTTAGGGTTAGTGTTAGGGTTAGGGTTCGGGTTAGTGTTAGGGTAAGGGTTAGGGTTAGGCTACGGGTTAGGTCTAGGGTTAGGGTTAGATTTAGGATGCGGGTTAGGGTTAGGGTTAGGGTACGAGATTAGAGTTAGGGTTAGGGTCAAGGTTAGGGTTAGGTTTAGGTTTAGGGTTAGGGTTGGGTACTGGTTCGGGTTACGGTACGACTTAGAGGTAGGGTAAGGGTTAGGTTTAGGGTTAGGATTATAGTAGGGGTTTAGGGTTACTGTTAGGGTTATGTGTAGGGTTAGAGTACTGGTTACGGTTAGTGTTAGGGTTATGGTTAGTGTTAGGGTTAGGGTTAAGGTTAGAGTACGGGTTAGGGTTAGGGTTAGGGTACAGTTTAGCGTTAGGGTTAGGTTACGGGATAGGTTTAGGGTTTGGATTAGGTCTAGGGTTAAGGTTAGGTTTAGGGTGTGTTAGGGTTAGGCATCGGGTTAGGGATAGGGTACGGGTTAGGGTTAGGGTACGGGTTAGTGTTAGTGTTAGGGTTATGGTACGGGTTAGGTTTAGGTTTAGTGTTAGTGTACGGGTTAGGGTTAGGGTACGGGTTAGGTCTAGGGTTAGGGTTAGGTTTAGGATGCAGGTTAGGGTTAGGGTTAGGGTACGGGATTAGGTTTGGGTTAGGGTCAGGGTTAGTGACTAACACTAACACTGTTAGTGTTAGGTTTATGTTTAGGGTTAGAGTACGTGTTAGGTTTAGTGTTAGGGTTATGGTTAGTATAGGGTTAGGGTTAGGGTTAGAGTACGGGTTAGGGTTAGGTTTAGGGTTAGGGTTAGGTTAGAGTATGGGTTAGGGTTAGTGTTAGTGTTAGGGTTAGGGTTAGCGTTAGGGTAAGTTTAGGGTTAGGGTTAGGGTTAGTGTACAGGTTAGGTTTAGCGTAAGGGTTAGGGTTAGGTTTACGGTACGGGTTCGGGTTTAGTTTACGGTACGGGATAAGTTTAGTGTACGTGTTTGGTGTAGGGTTAGGGTTAGGTTTAGTGTGCGGGTTAGCGTTAGGGTTAGGGTTAGGGTACGTGTTAGGGTTAGGGTTTGGGTACGGGTTAGGGTTACGTTTAGTGTTAGGGTATGGGTTAGGTTTAGGGTTAGGGTAAGGGTTAGTGTTAGGGTACTGGTTAGGGTTAGGGTTGGGGTTAGGGTTAGGGTACGTTTAGGGTTAGGGTTAGGGTTAGGGTTCGGGTTAGGGTTAGTCTACGGGTTAGGGTTAGGTTTAGGGTTAGGGTTAGGGTTAGGGTTAGTGTTAGGGTTACGGTACGGGTTAGGGTTAAGGATACGGTACAGGATAGGTTTAGTGTACATGTTAGGTCTAGGGTTAGGGTTAGTTTTAGTGTGCGGGTTAGCGTTAGGGTTAGGGTACTTTTAGGGTTAGGGTTTGGGTACGGGTTAGGGTTACGTGTAGTGTTAGGGTACGGGTTAGGGATAGTGTTAGGGTTAGGGTTAGTGTTCGGGTACGGGTTATGGTTAGATTACGGGTTAGGATTACATTTAGGGTTAGGGTTAGTGTTAGAGTACAAGTTAGGGTTAGTGTTAGTGTTAGGGTTAGGGTTAGGGTTAGGGTTAGAGTATGGGATAGGGTTAGTGTTAGGGTTAGGGTTAGGTTTAGTGTACGGATAGGGTTAGGGTTTAGGGTTAGGTTTAGGGTACAGGTTAGGGTTAGGTTTATGGTACGGTATAGGGTTAGTGTACGGGATAAGTTTAGGGTTATGTTTAGGTTTAGGTTACGGGTTAGGGTTAGGGTACAGGTTACAGTACGGTTTAGGTGCGGGTTAGGGTTAGGGTATGGGTTAGGATTAGGGTACGGGTAAGGGTTATGGTTAGGGTTAGGTTTAGGTTTAGGGTGTGGGTTAGGCTTAGGGTTAGCGGTACGGTTAGCGCTATGGTATGGGTTAGGGTTACTCTTAGGGTTTGGGTACCGGTTAGGGTTAGGGTTAGGGTACGGGATAGGGTTGGGTACGGGTTAGGTCAAGGGTTCGGGTTAGGTGTAGGTTACGGGATAGGGTTAGGGTTAGCTTTAGGGTTAGGATTAGGGTATGGGTTAGGTTTAGGGTACGGGTTAGGGTTAGGGTTACGGTCAGGATTGGGTTAGGGTTAGCGTACGAGTTAGGGTTAGGGTTAGGTTTTCGGTAGGGGTTAGGGTTACGGTTTGGGTAGTGTTGGTACGGGTTAGGTTTAGGTTACGGGTTAGGGTGGGTACGGGTTAGGTCAAGGGTTAGTGTTAGGTTTAGGGTACGGGTTAGGGTTAGGGTTAGGTTTAGGGTTAGGGTTAGGGTATAGTTTTGGTTTAGGGTACGGGTTAATGTTAGGGTTAGGGTCAGGTTTACTGTTAGGGATAGGGTACGAGTTAGGGTTAAGGTTAGGTTTAGGGTACGGGTTAGGGTTAGGGTTAGGGTTAGGTTTAGAGTACGGAGTAGGGTTAATGTTAGGGTTAGGGTTGGGGTTAAAGTACGGGTTAGGCTTAGGGTTAGGTTAGGATTAAGATACGGGTTAGGGTTAGGTTTAGGGTACAGGATCGGGTTAGCGAACGGTTTAAGTTTAGGGTTATGGTTAGGTTTAGGTTAATGGTTAGGGTTAGGGTTAGGATTAGTGTAAGGGTTAGGGTTAGGTTTAGGGTCATGGTTAGGGTTAGGGTTAGTGTTAGGGTATGGGTTAGTTTAGGGTTGGGTTTAGGGTACGGGTTAGTTTTAGGTTTAGATTACGGGTTAGGGTTACGGTTAAAGTTAGGGTTAGGTTTAGGGTGTGGGTTAGGGTTAGGGTACGGTTAAGGGTTAAAGTTAGGGTTAGGTTTAGGGTTAAGTTTAGAGTGCGGTTTAGGAATAGGGTTAGGTTTATGGTTAGGGTTAGAGTACAGGTTTGGGTTAGTGTTAGGGTACGGGTTAGGTGTACCTTTTGGGTACGGGATAGGGTAAGGATTAGGGTTAGGGTTAGGGTTAGGGGTTAGCGTTAGAGTTAGGGTTAGGCTACGGGATAGGGTTAGAGTACGGGTTAGGGTTAGGGTTAGGTTTAGGATAAGGGTTAGGGTTATATTACGGGTTAGGTTTAGAGTTAGGTTTAGGTTTAGGGTTAGAGTACGGGTTAGGGTTAGGGTTAGGGTTAGGGTTAGTGTACGGTTAGGGTTAGGGTTAGGGTTAGGGTTAGGGTTAGGGTACGGGTTAGGGTTAGGTTTAGGGTACGGGATAGGGTTAGCGTATGGGTTAAGTTTAGGGTTAGGGTTAGGTTTAGGTTACGGGTTAGGGTTATGGTACGGGTTAGGGTCAGGGTTAGGGTTAGGGTTATGGTATGAGTTAGGGTTAGGGTTAGTTTTAGGGTACGGGTTAGGGTTAGGGTTAGGGGTTATTGTAAGAGTTAGGGTTAGGGTGCGAGTTAGGGTTAGGTTATGGGTTAGGGTGAGGGGTAGGGTATGGGTTAGGTTTAGGGTTAGGGTTAGGATTAGGGTTAGGGTTATGTACGTGTTAGCGTACAGGTTAGGGTTAGGGATAGGTTACGGGTTAGGGTACGGGTTAGGGTTACGGTTTGGGTTAGTGTTATAGTACGGGGTAGGGTTAGTGTTAGGGTTAGAGTTAGGGTTCAGGTTAGGGTACGGGTACGGGTTAGGGTTAGGGTTAGTGTACGGGATAGGGTTAGGATTAGGGTAAGTTTTAGTGTTAGTGTTAGGGTTAGGGTTAGGGTACGGTTTAGGTTTAGGGTTAGGGTTAGTGTTAGGGTACGGGTTAGGTCTAGGGTTAGGGACAGGTTAGCATTAGGGTTATGGTACAGGATAGGTTTAGGGTATGGGTTAGGTCTAGGGTTAGGGTTTTGTTTAGGGTGTGGGTTAGGGTTAGGCATCGGGTTAGGTTTAGGGTACGGGTTAGGGTTAGGGTACGGGTTAGGGTTAGTGTTAGGTTTATGGTATGTGTTAGGGTTAGGGTTAGTGTTAGGGTACGGGTTAGGGTAAGGGTACGAGTAAGGTCTAGGTTTGGGTTAGGTTTAGATGCGGGTTAGGGTCAGGGTTAGGGTACGGGATTAGGTTTAGGGTTAGGGTCAGGGTTAGGGTTAGGTTTAGGGTTAGGGTTAGGGTTAGGGTACGGGTTCGGGTTACGGTACGAGTTAGGGTTATGGATAGGGTTAGGTTTAGGGTTGGGTTATAGTAGGGGGTTAGGGTTAGTGTCAGTGTTAGGTTTAGGGTTAGAGTACAGCTTAGGTTTAGTGTTAGGATTATGGTTAGTGTTAGGGTTAGGGTTAGGGTTAGAGTACGGGTTAGGGTTAGGTTTAGTGTTAGGGTTAAGTTAGAGTACGTGTTAGGGTTAGTGTTAGGGTTATGGTTAGGGTTACGGTACAGGTTAGGGTTAAGGTTACGGTACAGGATAGGTTTAGTGTACGTGTTAGGTCTAGGGTTAGGGTTAGTTTTAGTGTGCGGGTTAGGGTTAGGGTTAGGGTACGTGTTAGGTTTAGGGTTTAGGTTTGGTTTAGGGTTACGTTTAGGGTTAGGGTACGGGTTAGGTTTAGGGTTAGGGTAAGGGTTACTGTTAGGTTTCAGGTTAGGGTTAGAGTACGGGTTAGGGTTAGGTTTAGGGTTAGGTTTAGGGTTCGAGTATGGGTTAGGGTTAGTGTTAGGGTTAGGGTTAGGGTTAGTGTATGGATAGCGTTAGCGTTAGGGTACAGGTTATGGTTAGGTGTAGGATACGGGATAAGGTTAGTGTACGGGATATGTTTAGGTTTAGGTTTAGGTTTAGGTTATAGGTTAGGGTTAGGTTACGGGTTAGGGTTAGGTTTAGGTGCGGGTTAGGGTTAAGGTATGGGTTAGGGTTAGGTTTAGGGTCAGGGTTAGATTTCGGGATAGGGTTATGGTATGTGTTAGGGTTAGGGTTGGGGTTACGTTACGGGTATTTTTAGGGTTAGGGTACGGGTTAGAGTTCCGGTTAAGGTTAGGTTTAGTGTTAGGGTATGGTTTAGGGTTAGGGTAGGGGTAAGGGTTATGGTTAGGGTTACGGTTAGGTTTAGGTTTAGGGTGCGGGTTAGGCTTAGGGTTAGGGTTAGGGTTAGCGCTAGGGTATGGGTTAGGGTTACTCTTAGGGTTTGGGTACGGGTTAGGGTTAGGTTACGGGATAGGTTTGGGTACGGGTTAGGACAAGGGTTAGGGTTAGGTTTAGGGTACGGGATAGGGTTAGGGTTAGGTTTAGGGTTAGGTTTGGGTATGGGTTAGGTTTAGGGTACGGGTTTGGGTTAGGGTTAGTGTCAAGGTTAGGGTTAGGGTTAGGGTACGAGTTAGGGTTAGGGTTAGAGTACGGGTTAGGGTTAGGTTGAGGGTTAGGGTTAGGGTTAGAGTACGGGTTAGGGTTAGTGTTAGGGTTAGGGTTAGGGTTAGTGTATGGATAGGGTTAGGGTTAGGGTTAGGTTTAGGGTGCCGGTTAGGGTTAGGGTTAGGGTTAGTGTACTGGTTATGGTTAGGTTTAGGGTCAGGGTTAGGCTTAGGGTTACTGTTAGGGTATGCGTTAGGGTTAGGGTTCGGGTTAGGGTATGGGTTAGTTTTAGGGTTAGGGTACGGGTTAGGGTTACGGTTAAATTTAGGGTTAGGGTTAGGGTGTGGCTTAGATTTAGGGTACGGTTAAGGGTTATGGTTAGGCTTAGGTTTAGGGTTAAGTTTTGGGTGCAGTTTAGGGTTAGGGTTAGGGTTAGGGTTAGGGTTAGAGTACGGATTTGGGTTAGTGTTAGGGTACGGGTTAGGTTTACCATTTGGGTACGGGTTAGGGTAAGGGATAGGGTTAGCGGTTAGGGTTAGAGTTAGGGTTAAGCTACGGGATAGGGTTAGAGTACGGGTTAGTATTAGTGTTAGGGTTAGGGTTAGGGTTAGGGTTATAGTATGGGTTAGGGTTAGAGTGAGTGTTAGGGTACGGGTTAGGTTTAGGGTACGGGTTAGGGTTTGGGTTATGGTCAGGGTTAGGGTTAGATTTAGTTTACGAGTGTGGGTTAGGGTAGGGTTTGGGTTAGGATTAGGGTTATGGTACGGATTAGGGTTACAGTACGGGTTAGTGTTACGGTGAGGGTTAGGGTTAGAATACGGGTTAGGGTTAGTGTTAGGGTTAGGTTAGGGTTAGGGTTATGGTTAGTGTTAGGTTTAGAGTACGGGGTAGGGTTAGGGTTAGGGTTATTGTATGGGTTAGGCTTAGGGTTAGGTTTAGGGTTAGGATAAGAGTTAGGGTAAAGTTTAGGGTACGGGATAGGGTTAGCGTACCGGTTAAGTTTAGGGTTAGGGTTAGTTTTAGGTTACGGGTTTGGGTTAGGTTACGGGTTAGGGTTAGGTTTAGGGTGCGGGTTAGGGTTAGGGTTCGGATTAGTGTAAGGTTAGGGTTAAGTTTAGGGTCAGGGTTAGGGTTAGGATTAGTGTTAGGGTACGGTTTTGGGTTAGGGTTGGGGTTAGGGTATGGGTTAGTTTTAGGGTTAGTGTACCGGTTAGGCTTATGGTTATGGTTATGATTAAGGTTAGGGTTAGGGTTAGGCTATGGGTTAGGGTTAGATTACGGTTTAGCGTTTTGGTTTGGGTTAGGGTTAGCGTTAGTGTTAAGTTTAGGGTGCAGGTTAGGGTTAGGTTTAGGGTTAGAGTACGGTTTTGGGTTAGTGTGAAGGTACGGGTTAGGTTTACCGTTTGGGTACGGGTTAGGGTGAGGGTTCGGGTTAGGTTTAGGGTTTAGGGGTAGGGTTAGGGTTAGGCTACGGGTAGGTTTAGGGTATGGGTTAGGGTTAGGGTTAGGGTTCAGGTTAGGGTTAGTGTACGGGTTAGGGTTAGGGTTAGTGTTAGGGTTACGGTACGGGTTAGGGTTAAGGTTACGGTACGGGATAGGGTTAGTGTACGTGTTAGGTCTAGGGTTAGGGTTAGGTTTAGTGTGCGGGTTAGGGTTAGGGATAGGGTTAGTGTTATGGTACGTGTTAGGTTTAGGGTTTGGGTACGGGTTAGGGTTACATTTAGGGTTAGGGTATGGGTTAGGTTTAGGGTTAGGGCAAGTGTTAGTGTTAGGGTACGGTTTAGGGTTAGAGTACTGGTTAGGGTTAGGTTTAGGGTTACGGTTAGGGTGAGAGTTCGGTTTAGGGTTAGTGTTAGGGTTAGGGTTAGGGTTAGTGTACGGATAGGGTTAGGGTTAGTGTTACGGTAAGGGTACGGGTTAGGGTTAGGTTTAGGGTACTGGATAGGTTTAGTGTACGGGTTAAGTTTAGGGTTAGGGTTAGGTTTAGGTTACGGGTTAGTGTTAGTGTATGGGTTAGGGTTAGCTTTAGGTGCGGGTTAGGGTTAGGGTACAGCTTAGGGTTAGGTTTAGGGTCAGGATTACGGTTAGGAATAGGGTTATGGTACGGGTTAGGGTTAGGGTTGGGGTTAGGATTAGGGTTAGAGTATGGTTTAGGATTAGTGTTAGGTTTAGGGTTAGGGTTAGGGTTAGTGTACGGATAGGGTTCGGGTTGGGGTTAGGGTTAGTGTTCGGGTTAGGGTTAGGTTTAGGGTACAGGATAGGGTTATCGTACGGGTTAAGTTTAGGGTTAGGGTTAGGTTTAGGTTACGGGTTAGGGTTAGGGTACGGGTTAGGGTTAGGTATAGGTGAGGGTTAGGTTACGGGCTAGGGTTAGGTTTAGGTGCGGGTTAGAGTTAGGTTTAGGGTTAGCGTATGGGTTATAGTAAGGGTTAGGTTTAGAGTTAGGGTTAGGTTTAGGGTTAGAGTACGTGTTAGGGTTAGTTTTAGGGTTAGGGTTAGTGTTAGGGTACGGGTTAGGGTTAGAGTTTGGGTTACGGTTAGGTTTAGGGTTCGGTTTATGGTTATATTATGGTTTAGGGCTAGTGTTATGTTTTGGGTTAGGGTTAGGGTTAGTGTACGGATAGTGTTAGGGTTAGGGTACGGCTTAGGTTTAGGTTTAGGTTACGGGATAGGGTTAACTTACGGGTTAAGTTTAGGGTTAGGGTTAGGTTAGGTTACGGGTTAGGGTTAAGGTACAGTTTAGGGTTAGGTATAGGTGAGGGTTAGGGTTAAGGTTAGGGTACGGGTTAGGTTAGGTTTGGGGTTAGGGTACGGGTTAGGGTTAAGTTTAGGTGCGGGTTAGGGTTAGGGTTAGTGTTAGGGTTAGGGTTAGTGTTAGGATACGGTTTATAGTCCGGGTTAGGGTTAGGTTTAGGGCTAGAGTACGGGTTAGGGTTAGTGTTAGGGTTAGGGTTACAGTTAGGGTTAGCGCTGTGGTATGTGTTAGGGTTACTGTTAGTGTTTGGGTACGAGTTAGGGTTAGGGTTAGTGTACGGGATAGGGTTTTGTACGGGTTAGGTCAAGGGTTAGGGTTAGGTTAAAGGTTAGGTTTAGGGTTAGAGTACGGGTTAGAGTTAGGTTTAGGGTTAGGGTTAGGGTTAGGGTTAGAGTACGGTTTGGGTTTAGTGTTAGGTTTAGGGTTAGGGTTAGGGTTAGTGTACGGATAGGGTAAGGTTTAAGGTTAGGGTACGGGTTAGGTTTAGGGTGCGGGATAAGTTTAGCGTACGGGTGAAGTTTAGGGTTAGGGTTAGGTTTAGGTTATGGTTTAGGGTTATGGTACGGGTTAGGGTTAGGTATAGGTGAGGGTTAGGTTTAGGGTTAGGGTTAGGGTTAGGGTTAGTTTACGGGTTAGGGTTAGGGTTGGGGTTAAGGTATGGGTTAGTTTTAGGGTTAGGGTACGGGTCAGGGTTACGGTTAAGGTTAGGCTTAGGGTTAGCGTATGGGTTAGCTTAGGGTACGGGTAAGGATTATGGTTAGTGTTAGGGTTAGGTTTAGGTTTAGGGTGCAGGTTACGGTTAGGGTTAGGGTTAGCGCTAGGGTATGAGTTAGGGTGACTGTTAGCGTTTGGGTACGGGTTAGGGTTAGGTTTAGGTTACGGGATATGGTTGGGTACGGGTTAGGTTTAGGGTATGGGTTAGGTTTAGGGATGGTTTAGGGTTAGGGTTAGGGTATGGGTTAAGCTTAGGGTACGGGTTAGGGTTAGGGTTAGGGTCAGGGTTAGGGTTAGGGTTAGCGTTAGGGTTAGCGTACTGGTTAGGTTTACTGTACGTGTTAGTGTTAGTGTTAGGGTTAGGGTTTTAGTCCGGGTTAGGGTTAGGTTTAGGGCTAGAGTACGGGTTAGGGTTAGTGTTAGGGTTAGGGTTACAGTTAGGGTTAGCGCTGTGGTATGTGTTAGGGTTACTGTTAGTGTTTGGGTACGGGTTAGGGTTAGGGTTAGTGTACGGGATAGGGTTTTGTACGGGTTAGGTCAAGGGTTAGGGTTAGGTTAAAGGTTAGGTTTAGGGTTAGAGTACGGGTTAGAGTTAGGTTTAGGGTTAGGGTTAGAGTACAGTTTGGGTTTAGTGTTAGGTTTAGGGTTAGGGTTAGGGTTAGTGTACGGATAGGGTAAGGTTTAAGGTTAGGGTACGGGTTAGGTTTAGGGTGCGGGATAAGTTTAGCGTACGGGTGAAGTTTAGGGTTAGGGTTAGGTTTAGGTTACGGTTTAGGGTTAGGGTACGGGTTAGGGTTAGGTATAGGTGAGGGTTAGGTTTAGGGTTAGGGTTAGGGTTAGGTTACGGGTTAGGGTTAGGGTTGGGGTTAAGGTATGGGTTAGTTTTAGGGTTAGGGTACGGGTCAGGTTTACGGTTAAGGTTAGGCTTAGGGTTAGCATATGGGTTAGCGTTAGGGTACGGGTAAGGATTATGGTTAGTGTTAGGGTTAGGTTTAGGTTTAGGGTGCAGGTTACGGTTAGGGTTAGGGTTAGCGCTAGGGTATGGCTTAGGGTGACTGTTAGGGTTTGGGTATGGGTTAGGGTTAGGTTTAGGTTACGGGATATGGTTGGGTACGGGTTAGGTTTAGGGTACGGGTTAGGTTTAGGGATGGTTTAGGGTTAGGGTTAGGGTATGGGTTAAGCTTAGGGTACGGGTTAGGGTTAGGGTTAGGGTCAGGGTTAGGGTTAGGGTTAGCGTTAGGGTTAGCGTACTGGTTAGGTTTACTGTACGGGTTAGTGTTAGTGTTAGGGTTAGGGTTATAGTCCGGGTTAGGGTTAGGTTTAGGGGTAGAGTACAGGTTAGGGTTAGTGTTAGGGTTAGGGTTACAGTTAGGGTTAGCGCTATGGTATGTGTTAGGGTTACTGTTAGTGTTTGGGTACGGGTTAGGGTTAGGGTTAGTGTATGGGATAGGGTTTTGTACGGGTTAGGTCAAGGGTTAGGGTTAGGTTTAGGGTTCGGGTTAGAGGAAGGGTTAGGTTTAGGGTTAGGGTTAGTGTATGGGTTAGGCTTAGGGTACATGATAGGGTTAGGGACAGGGTCAGGATTACGGTTAGGCTTAGCGTATGAGTTAGGGTTAGGGTTAGTTTTAGGGCACAGTTTGGGTTAGGGTTAGGGTTAGGGAACGGGTTAGGTTTAGGGTACGGGTTAGGGATAGGATAAGGGTCAGTGTTAGGGTTAGTGTTAGTGTAAGATTTAGGGTTAGTGTTAGGGTACGGGTTAGGGTTAGAGTTACGGTACGGGTGAGGGTTACAGTACGGGTTAGGGTTAGGGTTAGGGTTAGTGTTAGATTATGGATAGGGTTAGTGTTAGGGTTAGGGTACGGGTTAGGGTTAGGTTTAGTGTACAGGATACGGTTAGCGTACGGGTGAAGTTTAGGGTTAGGGTTAGGTTTAGGTTATGGGTTAGGGTTAGGGTGTGGGTTAGAGTTAGGTTTAGGGTGGGGGTTAAGATTAGGGTTAGGATTAGTGTAGGGTTAGGGTTAGTTTTAGGGTCAGGGTTAGGATTAGGGTTAGTGTTAGGGTATGGGTTAGGGTTAGGGTTGGGTTTAGGGTACTGGTTAGTTTTAGGGTTAGGGTACGGGTTAGGGTTATGGTTAAGTTTAGGGTTAGGGTTAAGGTATGGGTTAGGGTTAGGTTACGGTTAAGGGTTATGGTTTGGGTTAGGGTTAGGGTTAAGTTTAGGGTGCGGGTTAGGGTTAGGGTTAGGGTTAGAGTACGGGTTAGGGTTAGTGTTAGGGTATGGGTTAGGTTTACCGTTTGGGTACGGGTTAGGTTACGGGTTAGGGTTAGGGTTAGGGTTACGGGTTAGGGTTAGAGTTAGGGTTAGTGTATGGTTTAGTGTTAGGGTTAGGGTTAGGGTTAGGGTTTGTGTTAGGGTTACGGTACTGTTAGGGTTAAGGTTACGGTACGGGATAGGGTTAGTGCACGTGTAGGTCTAGGGTTAGTGTTAGGTTTAGTATGCGGGTTAGGGTTAGGGTTAGGGTTAGGGTTAGGGTACGTGTTAGGGATAGGGTACGGGTTAGGGTTAGGTTTAGGTTTAGGGTTAGGGTTAGGGTTAAAGTACGGTTTAGGCTTAGGCTTAGGTTTAGGGTTAGGATACGGGTTAGGGTTAGGTTCACGGTACGGGATAGGGTTAGCGTACGGGTTACGTTTAGGGTTGGGGTTAGGTTTAGGTTACGGGTTAGGGTTAGGGTACAGGTAGGGTTAGGTTTAGGGTCAGGGTTAGGGTTAGGGTTAGTGTTAGACGGGTTAGGGTTAGGGTTGGCGTTAGGGTACGGGTTAGTTTTAGGGTTAGGGTACAAGTTAGGGTTATGGTTAAGGTTAGGTTTATTGTTAAGGTATGGGTTATATTTAGGTTACGGTTAAGGGTTATGGTTTGGGTTAGGATTAAGGTTAAGTTTAACGTGCGGGTTAGGGTTAGGGTTAGGGTTAGTGTACGGGTTTGGGTTAGTGTTAGGGTACGGGTTAGGTTTATCGTTTGGGTAAGGGTTAGGGTAAGGATTAGGTTTAAGATTAGGGGTTAGGCTTAGAGTTAGGGTAAGGCTACGGGTAGGGTTATGGTACAGGTTAGGGTTAGGTTTAGGGTTCGTGTTAGGGTTAGTGTACGGGTTAGGGTTAGGGTTAGGGTTAGGTTTAGGGTTAGGGTTAGTGTTAGGGTTACGGTACGGGTTAGGGTTAAGGTTTTGATACGGGATAGGTTTAGTTTAACTGTTAGGTCTAGGGTTAGGCTTAGGTTTAGTGTGCAAGTTTGGGTTAGGGTTTGGGTATGTGTTAGGGTTAGCGTCTGGTTACAGGTTAGGGTTACGTTTATGGTTAGGGTACGGGTTAGGTTTAGGGTTAGGGTAAGGGTTAGTGTTAGGATACGGGTTAGGGTTAGAGTTCGGTTTAGGGTTAGGTTTAGGGTTAGGTTTAGGGTTAGAGTACTGGTTAAGGTTAGTGTTAGGGTTAGGGTTAGGGTTAGTGTATGGATAGAGTTAGAGTTAGGGTTAGTGTACGGGTTAGGGTTAGGTTTAGGGTTAGGGTTAGGGTTAGAGTACTGGTTAGGGTTAGTGTTAGTGTTAGGGTTAGGGTTAGTGTACGGATAGGGTTAGAGTTAGGGTTAGAGTTAGGGTACGGTTTAGGGTTAGGTTTAGGGTACGGGATAGGGTTAGTGTACACGTTAAGTTTAGGGTTAGGTTTAGGTTTAGGTTACGGGTTAGGTTTAGGGTACGGGTTAGGGTAGGTTTAGGATCAGGGTTAGGGTTAGGGATAGGGTTATGGTACGGATTAGGGTTAGGTTTGGGGTTAGGGTACGGGTTAGTTTTAGGTTTAGGGTGCGGGTTAGGGTTACGGTTAAGGTTAGGGTTAGTGTTAGGGTATGGGTTAGGGTTAGGGTACGGGTTAGGGTTTGGTTAGGGTTAGGGTTAGGTTTAGGTTTAGGGTGTGGGTTAGGCTTAGAGCTATGGTTTGGGTTAGCCCTAGGGTATGGATTAGGGTTACTGTTAGGGTTTGGGTACGGGTTAGGTTTAGGGTTAGGGTACGGGATAGGGTTGGGTACACGTTAGGTCAAGTGTTTGGATTAGGTTTAGGGTACGGGTTAGGGTTAGGGTTAGGTTTAGGGTTAGGGTTAGGGTATGGGTTAGGTTTAGCGTACATGCTAGGGTTAGGGTTAGGGTTAGGGTCAGTGTTAGGGTTAGGGTTAGGGTACGAGTTAGGGTTAGGTTTAGGTTTAGTGTACGGGTTAGGGTTAGGGTTAGGGTAAGGGTACGGGTTAGGTTTAGGTTACGGGTTAGGGTTAGGGGTAGGGTCAGGTTTAGGGTTATAGTACGATTTAGGGTTAGGGATAGGGTACGGGTTATGTTACAGGTTAGGGTTACAGTACGGGTTAAGGTTAGGGTGAGGGTTAGGGTTAGGGTTACAGTACGGGTTAGGGTTAGTGTTAGGGTTAGGGTTAGGTTTACCATATGGGTACCGGTTAGGGTAAGGGTTAGGTTTAGGATTAGGGTTAGGGTACGTGTTAGGTTTAGGGTTTGGGTACGGGTTAGGGTTACGTTTAGGGTTATGGTATGGGTTACGTTTAGGGTTAGGGTAAGGGTTAGTTTTAGGGTACAGAATAGGGTTAGAGTACGGGTTAGGGTTAGGTTTAGGGTTAGGGTTAGGTTTAGAGTACGGGTTAGGGTTAGAGTTAGGGTTAGGTTTAGGATCAGGGTTAGGGTTAGGGTTAGCGTTATGGTTAGGCTTAGGGTTAGGGTTAGGGTTAAAGTATGGGTTAGGTTTAGGGTACGGGTTAGGGTTAGGGTTAGGGTCAGGGTTAAGTTAGGGTACGAGTTAGGGTTAGGGTTAGGGTATGGGTTAGGGTTAGGGTTATGTTACAGGTTAGGGTTAAAGTATGGGTTAGGGTTAGGGTGAGGTTTAGGGTTAGTGTTAGAGTATGGTTATGGTTAGTGTTAGTGTTAGGGTTAGGGTTAGAGTATGGGTTAGGGTTAGTGTTAGGGTTAGGGTTAAGGTTAGGTTTAGGGTTAGGGTTAGGGTACGGGTTAGGGTTAGGGTTAGGTTTAAGGTTAGAGTACGGGGTATTATTAGTGTGGGTGTTTGTGTTAGGGTTGGGGTTAATGTACGGTTTAGGCTTAGGGTTAGGTTTATGGTTAGGATACGGGTTAGAGTTAGGTTTAGGTTACGGGATAGGGTTAGCGTACGGGTTAAGTTTAGGGTTAGGGTTAGGTTTAGGTTACGGTTTTGGGTTAGGGTACGTGTTAGCGTTAGGTTTAGGGTGCGGGTTAGGGTTAGGGTTAGGATTAGTGTAAGGGTTAGGGTTAGGTTTAGGGTCAGGGTTAGGGTTTTGGTTAGTGTTAGGGGATGGGTTAGGGTTAGGGTTGGGGTTAGGGTACGGTTTAGTTTTAGGGTTAAGGTATGGGTTAGGGTTACGGTTAAGTTTAGGGTTAGGTTTAGGGTATGGGTTAGGGTTAGGTTACGGTTAAGGGTTATGGTTTGTTTTAGTGTTAGGGTTAAGGTTAGGGTGCGTGTTAGGGTTAGGGTTAGGGTTAGGGTTAGAGTACGGGTTTGGGTTAGTGTTAGGGTACGTGTTAGGTTTACCGTTTGGGTACGGGTTAGGGTAAGGTTTAGGGTTAGGGTTATGTTTAGGGTTAGGGTACATGTTAGGGTTAGGGTTTGGGTATGGGTTATGGATACGTTTAGGGTTAGGGTACGGGTTAGGTTTCGGGTTAGGTTAAGGGTTAGTGTTAGGGTACGGGATAGGGTTAGAGTACGGGTTAAGGTTAGTTTTAGGTTTAGGGTTAGGGTTAGAGTACGGGATAGGGTTAGTGTTAGGGTTAGGGTTAGGGTTAGTGTACGGATAGGGTTAGCGTTAGGGTTAGGGTTAGGGTTAGGGTACGGGTTAGGGTTAGGTTTAGGGTACCAGATAGGATTAGTGTATGGGTTATGTTTAGGGTTAGGGTTAGGTTTAGGTTACGGTTTAGGGTTAGGGTATGGGTTAGGGATAGGTTTAGGTGCGGGTTAGGGTTAGGGTACGGGTTAGGGTTAGGTTTAGTGTCAGGGTTAGTGTTAGAAATAGGGTTATGGTACGGGTTAGGATTAGGGTTGGGTTTAGGGTACAGGTTAGTTTTAGGGTTAGGTTACGGGTTAGGATTACGGTAAAGGTTAGGGTTACTGTTAGGGTATGGGTTAGGGTTACTGTTAGGGTTTGGGTATGGGTTAGGTTTAGTTTTAGGGTACGGGATAGGGTTGGGTACGGGTTAGGTCAAGGGTTAGGGTTAGATTTAGGGTACAGGTTCGGGTTAGCGTTAAGTTTAGGGATAGGGTTAGGGTATGCATTAGGTTTACGGTACGGGTTAGGGTTAAGGTCAGGGTTAGTGTTAGGGTTATGGTACGAGTTAGGGTTCGGGTTAGGTTTAGGGTACGGGTTAGAGTTAGGGTTAGGGTTTGAGTACGGGTAGGGTTAGTGTTAGGTTTAGGGTTAGAATTAATGTACGGGTTAGGCTTCGGGTTAGGTTAGGGTTAGGATACGGGTTAGGGTGAGGTTTTGGGTACGGGATAGGGTTAGCGTACGGGTTAAGTTTAGGGTTAGGGTTAGGTTTAGGATACGGGTTAGGGTTAGGGTACTGGTTAGGGTTAGGTTTAGGGTGCGGATTAGGGTTAGGGTTTGGGTTAGTGTAAGGGTTAGGTTTAGGTTTAGGGTCACGGTTAGGGTTAGGGTTACTGTTAGGGTACGGGTTAGCGTTAGGGTTGGGGTTAGGGTACAGGTTAGTTTTAAGGTTAGGGTACGGGTTAGGGTTATGGTTAAGGTTAGGGTTAGGTTTAGGTTATGGGTTATGGTTAGGTTACAGTTAAGGGAATGGTTTGTGTTAGGGTTAGGGTTAAGTTTAGGGTGTAGTATAGGGTTAGGGTTAGGGTTAGAGTACGGGTTTGGGTTAGTGATATGGTACAGGTTAAGTTTACGTTTGGGTACGGGTAAGGGTAAGGGTTAGGGTTAGGGATAGGGGTAGGTGTTAGGGTCAGAGTTAGAATTAGGCTACGGGTAGGGTTAGGGTACGGGTTAGGGTAGGGTTAGGGTTCGGGTTAGGGTTAGTGTACAGGTTAGGTTTAGGGTTAGGGTTAGGGTTAGGGGTAGGGTAGGTTTAGGGTATGGGTTAGGGTTAGGTTTAGGGTCAGGTTTAGCGTTAGGAATAGGGTTTTGGTACGGGTTAGGTTTAGGGTTGGGGTTAGGGTACGGGTTAGTTTTAGGGTTAGTATATGGGTCAGGGTTACGGTTATGGTTAGGGTTAGGGTTAGGGTATGGTTTAGTGTTAGGGAAAGGGTAAGGTTTATGGTTAGGGTTAGGGTTAGGTTTAGGTTTAGGGTGCGGGTCAGGGATAGGGTTAGGTTTAGTGTTAGCGCTAGGATATGGGTTAGGGTTACTCTTAGGGTTGGGTACGGGTTAGGGTTAGGTTTAGGTTATGATATAGGGTTGGCTAGGGGTTAGGTCAAGGGTTAGGGTTAGGTTTAGGGTACGGGTTAGGGTTAGGGTTAGGTTTATGGTTAGGGTTAGGGTATGGGTTAGGCTTAAGGTACGGGTTAGGTTTAGGGAAAGGGTTTGTTTAGAGTACGGGTTAGGGTTACGTTTAGGGTTAGGGTTAGTGTTAGAGTACGGGTTAGGGTTAGTGTTAGTGTTAGGGTTAGGGTTAGTGTACGGATAGGGTTAGGGTTAGGTTAAGGATTAGGGTACGGGTGAGGGTTAAGTTTAGGGTATGGGATAGGGTTAGTGTACGGGTTAAGTTAAGGGTTAGGGTTAGGTATAGGTTACGGGTTCTGGTTGGGGTACGGGTTAGGGTTAGGTTTAGGTGCGGGTTAGGGTTAGGGTACGGGTCAGGGTTAGGTTTACTGTCAGGGTTAGGGTTAGGGATAGGCTTATGGTACGTGTTAGGGTTAGGGTTGGGGTTAGGGTACGGGTTAGTTTTAGGGTTCGGGTACGGGTTAGGGTTACGGTTAAGGTTAGGGTTAGTGTTAGGGTATGGGTCAAGGTTAGGGTACGGGTAACTGTTATGGTTAGGGTTAGTTTTAGTTTTAGGCTTAGGGTGCGCATTAGGGCTAGGGTTAGGGTTAGGGTTATCGCTAGGTTATGGGTTAGGGTTACTGTTTGGATTTGGGTACGGGTTAGGGTTAGGGTTAGGGTACGAGATAGGGTTGGGTAAGCGTTAGGTAAAGGGTTAGGCTTAGGTTTAGGGTACGGGTTATTGTTAGGGTTAGGTTTAGGGTATGGGATAGGGTTAGTGTACGGGTTAAGTTTAGGGTTAGGGTTAGGTTACGGGTTAGGGTTAGGGTACGGGTTAGGGTTAGGTTTCGGTGCGGGTTAGGGTTAGTGTATGGGTACGGGTTAGAGTTTAGGTTAGGGTTAGTGTATGGGTTAGGGTTAGGGTTAGTGTTAATGTTAGGATACAGGTTAGGACTTGGGTTAGGGTACGGGATAGGGTTAGGGTACGGGTCATGTCTAGCGTTAGGGTTAGGTTTAGGGTGCTGGTTACAGTTAGGCCCTGGGTTAGGGTTAGGGTACGGGTTAGTGTTAGGGTACGGGTTCGGGTTAGGCTACGGGTTAGGTCTAGGGTTAGGGTTAGGTTTAGGATGTGGGTTAGGGTTAGGGTTAGGGTACGGGATTAGGGTTAGGGTTAGGGTCAGGGTAGGGTTAGGTTTTGGGTTAGGGTTAGGGTTGGGTACGGGTTCGGGTTACGGTACGAGTTAGGGTTAGGGTAAGGTTTAGGTTTAGGGATAGGATTATAGTAGGGGGTTAGGGTTAGTGTTAGGGTTACGTTTAGGGTTAGAGTACTGGTTAAGGTTAGTGTTAGGGTTATGGTTAGTGTTAGGGTTAGGGTTAAGGTTATAGTACGGGTTAGGGTTAGGATTAGGGTTAGGGTTAGGTTTAGAATGCGGGATAGGGTTAGTGTTAGGGTTAGGGTTAGGGAAAGGGTTAGTGTGTGGTTAGGGTTAGGTTTAGGGTCATGGTTAAGGTTAGGATTAGTGTTAGTGTACGCGTTAAGGTTAGGGTTGGGGTTAGGGTACGGGGTAGTTTTAGGTTTAGGGTACGAGTTAGGGTTACGGTTAAGGTTAGGGTTAGGGTTAGGGTATGAGTTAGGGTTAGGTTACGGTAAAGGGTTAAAGTTTGCGTTAGTGTTAGGGTTAAGTTTAAGGTGCGGGTTAGGGTTAGGGTTAGGTTTAGGGTTAGGGTTAGGTTTAGAGTACGGGTTTGGGTTAGTGTTAGGGTACGTGTTAGGTTTACTTTTGGGTACGTGTTAGGATAAGGGTTAGGGTTAGGGTTAGGGTTAGGGTTTAGAGTTAGTGTTAGGGTTAGACTACGGGAAGGGTTAGGGTACGGGTTAGGGTACGGGTTAGGGTTAGGTTTAGGGTTAGAGTACTGGTTAGGGTTAAGGTTAGGGTACGGGATAGGGTTAGTGTTAGGTTACGGGTTAGGTTTACCGTTTGGGTACAATTTAGGGTTAAGGGTTAGGGTTAGGGTTAGTGGTTAGGGTTAGAGTTAGGGTTAGGCTACGGGTAGGGTTAGGGTACGGGTTAGGGTTAGGGTTAGCGTTAGTGTTAGGGTTACATTACGGGTTAGGGTTAAGGTTAAGGTACGGGATAGGGTTAGTGTAGGTGTTAGGTCTAGGGTTAGGGTTAGGTTTAGTGTGCGGGTTAGGGTTAGGGTAGGTGTTAGGGTTAGGGTTTGGGTACGGGTTAGGGTTACATTTAGGGTTAGGGTACCGGTTAGGTTTAGGGTTAGGGTGAGAGTACGGTTTTGGGTTAGGTTACGGGTTAGGGTTAGGTTTAGGGTCAAGGTTAGGGTTAGGTTTAGGATTAGGGTTAGGGTTAGAGTACGTGTTAGGGTTAGGGTTTGGTACAGGTTAGGGTTCCCTTTAGGGTTAGGGTACGGGTTAGGTTTAGGTGTAGGGTAAGGGTTAGTGTTAGGGTACGGGTTAGGGTTAATGTTAGGGTTAGGGTTAGGGTTAGTGTACGGGTAGTGTTAGGGTTAGAGTGAGGGTTAGGGTACGGTTTAGGGTTAGGTTTAGGGTATGGGATAGGGTTAGTGTACGGTTTATGTTTAGGTTTAGGGTTAGGTTTAGGTTACGGGTTAGGGATAGGGAATGGGTTAGGGTTAGGTTTCAGTGCGGGTTAGGGTTAGGGTACGGGTTAGGTTTAGGGTTAGGTTTAGTGTATGGGTTAGGGTTAGTGTTAGCGTTAGGGTTCTTGTTAGGGTTAGGATACGGGTTAGGACTAGGGTTAGGGTACGGGATAGGGTTAGGTTGTGGGTTATGTCTAGTGTTAGGGTTAGGTTCACGGTGCGGGTTAGATTTAGGCCCTGGGTTAGGTTTAGGGTACGGGTTTGGGTTAGGGTATGGGCTAGGGTTATGGTTAGTGTACGGGTTAGGGTACGGGTTAGTGTTAGGGTACGGGTTAGGGTTAGGCTCCGGGTTAGGTCTAGGGTTAGGGTTAGGTTTAGGATGCGGGTTAGGGTTAGGGTTAGGGTTAGGGTTAGGGTTAGGTTTAGACTACGTGTTTGGGTTAGTGTTAGGGTAAGTTTTAGGCTTACCGTTTGGGTACGTGTTAGGGTAAGGGTTAGGGTTAGGGTTAGGGTTAGTGTTAGGGGTTAGGGTTAGAGTTTGGGTTAGGCTACGGGAAGGGTTAGGGTACGGGTTAGGGTACGGTTTAGGGTTAGGGTTAGGATTAGATTACGAGTTTGGGTTAGTGTTAGGGTACGGGATAGGTTTACCATTTGGGTACGGGTTAGGGTAAGGGTTAGGGTAGGGTTGGGGGTTAGGGTTAGTGTTATGGTTAGGATACGGGTAGGGTTAGGGTACGGGTTAGGGTTAGGGTTAGTGTTAGGGTTACGGTACGGGTTAGGGTTAAGTTTAGGGTACGGGATAAGGTTAGTGTACATGTTAGGTCTAGGGTTAGGGTTAGGTTTAGTGTGCGGTTTAGGGTAGGGTTAGGGTTAGGGTACGTGTTAGGGTTAGGGTCAGGGTTAATGTTAGGGTCAGGGTTAGATTTAGGGTTAGGGAATCTAGATTTACTTTTAGGGTAGGGTTAGGAAACAGGTTAGGGTTAGGGTTATGTTACGGGTTAGGGTTACAGGACGGGTTAGTTTTAGGGTGAGGGTTAGGGTCAGCTTTAGAGTACGGTTAGGGTTAGGGTGAGGGTTAGGGTTAGAGTACGGTTTAGGGTTAGTGTTAGGGTTTGGGAAAAGGTTAGGTTTAGGGTTAGGGTACGGGTTAGGGTTAGGTTTAGGTTATGGGTTAGGGTTAGGGTACAAGTTAGGGTTAGGTTTAGGTGCCGATTAGGGTTAGGGTACAGGTTATGGTTAGGTTTATGGTCAGGGTTAAGTTTAGGGGTAGGGTTATGGTACAGGTTAGGGTTAGGTTTGTTGTTAGGGTACGGGTTCGGGTTAGGGTTGGGTTAGGGTTAGGTTTAGTGTTCGGGTAAGGGTTAGGGTTAGGGTACGGGTAAGGGTTATGTTTAGGGTTAGGGTTAGCTTTAGGTTTAGGATGGGGTTAGGCTTAGGGTTAGGGTTACGGTTAGCGCTAGGGTATGGGTTAGGGTAACTGTTAGGGTTAGGGTACGGGTTAGGGTTAGGGTTAGGGTACGGGATAGGGTTGGGTACGGGCTTGGTCAAGGGTTAGGGTTAGGTTT
The DNA here is from genome assembly GCA_032313775.1 of Urocyon cinereoargenteus. NCBI lineage: Eukaryota > Metazoa > Chordata > Mammalia > Carnivora > Canidae > Urocyon > Urocyon cinereoargenteus. Next base: position 3,892,709 of record JAVLSZ010000034.1, read on the forward strand.
AGGGTACGGGTTAGGGTTAGGGTTAGGTTTAGGGTTAAGGTTAGGGTATGGTTAAGTTTAGGGTACGGGTTAGGGTTAGGATTAGTGTCAGGATTAGGGTTATGGTTAGGGTACGAGTTAGGGTTAGGGGTAGGTTTAAGGTACTGGGTAGAGTTAGGATTAGGTTTAGGGTACAGGTTAGGTTTAGGTTACGGGTTTGCATTAGTGTTTGGGAGAGGGTTAGAGTTAGGGTACGAGTTAGTGTTAGGGTTAGGGTACTGGTTAGGGTTAGGTTTATATTATGGTTTAGGGTTACAGTACGGGTTAGGGTAAGGGTGAGGGTTAGGGTTAGGGTTAGAATACTGTTAGAGTTAGGGTTAGGGTTAGGGTTAGGGTTAGAGTACGGCTTAGGGATAGTGTCAGGGTTAGGGAAAGCCTTAGGGTTAGGGTACGGGTTAGGGTACGGGTCAGGGTTAGGGTTAGGGTTAGAGTATGGGGTATGGTTAGTGTTAGGTTTAGGGTTAGGGTTAATGTACGGGTTAGGCTTAGGGTTAGGTGTAGGGTTAGGTTACGGGTTAGGGTTAGGTTTAGGGTACGGTATAGGGATAGCGTACGGGTTAAGTTTAAGGTTAGGGTTAGGTTTAGGTTATGGGTTAGGGTTAGGGTACGGGTTAGGGTTAGGTTTAGGGTGCGGGTTAGGGTTAGGCTTAGGGTCAGTGTACAGGTTAGGTTTAGGTTATGGGTCAGGGTTAGGGTTAGGGTTAGTGTTAGGTTATGGGTTAGCCTTAGGGTTGGCGTTAGGGTACGGGTTAGTTTTAGGGTTAGGGTACGGTTAGGGTTACGGTTAAATTTAGGGATAGGGTTAGGGTGTGGGTTAGGGTTAGGGTACGGTTAAGGGTTATGGTTAGGCTTAGGGTTAGGGTTAAGTTTAGGGTGCGGTTTAGGGTTAGGGTTAGTGTTAGGGTTAGGTTTAGTGTATGGGTTTGCGTTAGTGTCAGGGTATGTTTTAGGTTTACCGTTTGGGTCCGGGATAGGGTAAGGGTTTGGGAAAGAGTTAGGGGTTTGGGTTACAGTTAGGGTTAGGCTACGGGATAGGGTTAGAGTACGGGGTAGTGTTAGGTTTAGGGTTAGGGTTAAGGTTAGGGTTATAGTACGGGTTAGGGTTAGAGTTAGGGTTAGGGTATGGGTTAGGATTAGGGTACGGGTTAGCTTTAGGGTTAGGGTCAGGGTTTGGGTTAGGGTTAGGGTACGAGTTAGGGTTAGGTTTAGGTTTAAGTTACGAGTAAGGGTTAGGGTTAGGGTTAGGGTTTGGGTCAGGTTTAGGGTTAGGGTTAGTGTACGAGTTAGGGTTAGGGTTAGGGTACGGGTTAGGGTTAGGGTTATGGTACGGGTTAGGGTTACAGTACGGGTTAGGGATAGGGTGAGGGTTAGGGTTAGGGTTAGGTTTAGAGTACGTGTTAGGTTTAGTGTTAGGGTTAGAGTTAGGGTTAATGTACAAGTTAGGCTTAGGGTTAGGTTTAGGGTTAGGATACGTGTTAGGGTTAGGTTTAGGGTACGGGATAGGGTTAGCATACGGGTTAAGTTTAGGGTTAGGTTTAGGTTTAGGTTACGGGTTAGGGTACGTGTTAGGGTTAGTTGTAGGGTGCGGGTTAGGGTTAGGGTTAGGGTTAGTGTAAGGGTTAGGGTTAGGTTTAGGGTCAGGGTTAGGGTTAGGGTTAGTGTTAGGTTACGGATTAGGGTTAGGGTTGGTGTTAGGGTACGGGTTAGTTTTAGGGTTAGGGTACGGGTTAAAGTTATGGTTAAGATTAGGGTTAGGGTTAGGGTATGGTTTAGTGTTAGGTTACGGTTAAGGGTTATGGTTTGGTTTAGGATTAGGGTTAAGGTTTGGGTGCGGGTTAGGGTTAGGGTTAGCGTTAGAGTATGGGTTTGCCTTAGTGTTAGGGTACGGGTTATGTTTACAGTTTAGGGTTAGGGTTACGGTTAGGGTTAGGGTTAGGGTCAGGGTTAGGGTTAGGTTTAGGGTTAGGGTTATTGAACGGGTTAGGGTTAGGGTTATGTTACAGGTTAGGGTTACAGTACGGGTTAGTGTTAGGGTGAGTGTTAGGGTTAGGGTAAGAGTACGGTTAGGGTTAGTGTTAGGGTTCGGTTTAGAGTACGGGTTAGGGTTAGTGTTAGGGTTTGAGGAAGGGTTAGGGTTAGGGTTAGGGTACGGGTTAGGGTTAGGTTTAGGTTACGGGTTAGGGTTAGGGTACAAGTTAGGGTTAGGTTTAGGTGTGGGTTAGGGTTAGGGTACGGGTTATGGTTAGGTTTAGTGTCAGGGTAAAGTTTAGGGGTAGGGTTATGGTACGGGTTACGGTTAGGGTTGGGGTTAGGGTATGCGTTAGTTTTAGGGTTAGGGTTCGGGTTAGGGTTACGGTAAAGGATAGGGTTAGTGTTCGGGTACGGGTAAGGGTTATGGTTAGGGTTAGGGTTAGGTTTAGGTTTAGGGTGGGGGTTCGGCTTAGGGTTAGGGTTACGGTTAGCACTAGGGTATGCAATAGGGTTACTGTTAGGGTTAGGGTACGGGATAGGGTTAGGGTTAGGGTACGGGATAGGGTTTGGTACGGGTTTGGTAAAGGGTTAAGGTTAGGTTTAGGGTACGGGTTAGGGTTAGGGTTAGGTTTAGGGGTAGGGTTAGGGTATGGATTAAGTTTAGGGTATGTGGTAGGGTTAGGGTTAGGGTCAGGGTTAGGGTTAGTGTTAGGGTACAAGTTAGGGTTAGGGTTAGGTTTAGGGTACGGGGTAGGGTTAGGGTTAGGGTTAGGGTACAGATTAGGCTTATGTTACGGGTTTGCATTAGTGTTTGGGTCAGGGTTAGAGTTAGGGTACGAGGTATGGTTAGGGTTAGGGTACGGGTTAGGGTTCGGTGTGTTATGGGTTAGGGTTACAGTACGGGTTAGGGTTAGTGTTAGGGTTAGAATACGGTTAGGGTTAGGGTTAGGGTTAGGGTTAGGGTGAGGGTTAGAGTACGGGATAGGGTTAGTGTTAGGCTTAGGGAAAGGGTTAGGGTACGGGTTAGGATTAGTGTTAGGGTTAGGGTTAGGTTTAGTGTACGGATAGGGTTACGGTTAGGGTTAGGGTTAGGGTGAGGGTTAGAGTACGGGATAGGGTTAGTGTTAGGCTTAGGGAAAGGGTTAGGGTACGGGTTAGGATTAGTGTTAGGGTTAGGATTAGGTTTAGTGTACGGATAGGGTTACGGTTAGGGTTAGGGTTAGGGTACGGGTTAGGGTTAGGTTTAGGGTACAGGATAGGGTTAGTGTACGGGTTAAGTTTAGGGCTAGGGTTAGGTTTAGGTTATGGGTTAGAGTTAGGGTACCGGTTAGGGTTAGGTTTAGGTGCGGGTTAGGGTTAGGGTATGGGTTAGGGTTAGGTTTAGGGTCAGGGTTAGGGTTAGGGATAGGATTATGGTACGGGTTAGGGTTAGGGTTGGTGTTAGGGTATGGGTTAGTTTTGGGTTAGGGTATGGGTTAGGGTTACGGTTAAGGTTAGGGTTAGTGTTAGGGTATGGGTTAGGTTTAGGGTACGGGTAAGGTTTACAGTTAGGGTTAGGGTTAGTTTTAGGTTTAGGGTGCGGGTTAGGCTTAGGGTTAGGGTTAGGTTTAGCGCTAAGGTATGGGTTAGGGTTACTGTTAGGTTTTGGGTACGGGTTAGGGTTAGGGTTAGGGTACAGGATAGGTTTGGGTACGGGTTAGGTGAAAGGTTAGGTTTAGGTTTAGGGTACAGGTTAGGGTTAGGGTTAGGTTTAGGGTTAGGATTAGGGTATGGGTTAGGTTTAGGGTACGGGTTAGGGTTAGGGTTAGGGTCATGTTTACTGTTAGGGATAGGGTACGAGTTAGGGTTAGGGTTAGGTTTAGGGTACGTGTTAGGGTTAGGGTTAGGGTTAGAGTATGGGGTAGGGTTAGTGTTAGGGTTAGGGTTGGGGTTAGACGACGGGTTAGGCTTAGGTTTAGGTTAGGGTTAAGATACAGGTTAGGGTTAGGTTTAGGTTTACGGGATAGGGTTAGCGAACAGTTTAAGTTTAGGTTTAGGGTTCGGTTTAGATTACGGGTTAGAGTTAGGGTACGGGTTAGGGTTAGGTTTAGGGTGCAGGTTGGGTTAGGTTTAGGGTTAGTGTAAGGGTTAGGGTTAGGTTTAGGGTCAGGGTTAGTCATAGGGTTAGTGTTGAGGTACGGGTTAGGGTTAGGGTTGGGTTTAGGGTTCGGGTTAGTTTTAGGGTTAGGTTAAAGTTTAGGGCTATGTTTAAGTTTAGGGTTAGTGTTAGGTTATGAGTTAGAGTTAGGTTAGGGTTAAGGGTTATGGTTTGGCGTAGGGTTAATGTAAAGTTTAGGGTGTGGGTAAGGGTTAGTGTTAGGGTTACGGTTAGGGTTAGAGTACCGATTTGGGTTAGTGTTACGGTACGGGTTAGGTTTTCCGTTTGTGTACGGGTTCGGGTAAGGGTTTGGTTAGGCTTAGGGTTAGGGGTTAAGGTTAGAGTTAGGAATAGGCTACGTGTAGGGTTAGGGAACGGGTTAGGGTTAGGTTTAAGGTTCGGTTAGGGTTAGTGTGTTGGTTAGTGTTAGGGTTAGGGTTAGTTTTAGGGACATGGTACGGGTTAAGGTTAAGTTAAGGTACGGGATAGGGTTAGTGTACGTGTTAGGTCTAGGGTTAGGATTAGGTTTAGTGTGCGGGTTAGGGTTAGGTTTAGGTTTAGGATACGTGTTAGGGTTAGGGTTTGGGTACGGTCTAGGGTTACGTTTAGGGTTAGGGTATGGGTTATGTTTAGGGTTAGGGTTCGGGTACGGTTTAGGGTTAGGGTACGGGATAGGGTTAGTGTTAGGGTCAGGGTTAGGGTTAGGTTTTGCGTCCGGATATGGTTAGGGTTAGGGTTAGTGCTAGGGTATGGGTTAGGGTTACTGTTAGGGTTTTCGTACGGGTTAGGGTTAGGGTACGGGATAGGGTTGGGTACAGGTTAGGTCAAGGGTAAGTGTTAGGTTTAGCGTAAGGGTTAGGGTTAGGGTTAGTTTTAGGGTTAGGGTTAGGGTATGGGTTATGCTTAGGGTACGGGTTAGGGTTAGTCCTAGGGTAAGGGTTAGGGATAGGTTTAGTGTACAATTAGTGTTAGGGTTAGGTTTAGGGTACGTGTTAGGGTTAGGGTTAAATTACGGGTTAGGTTTAGGGTACGGGTTAGGGTTAGGTTTAGGGTCAGTGTTAGGTTTAGGGTTAGGGTACGAGTTAGGGTTAGGGTTAGGGTACGGGTTAGGGTTAGGGTTATGGCAAGGGTTAGGGTTACAGTATGGGGTAGGTTTAGGGTGAGGGTTAGGGTTAGTGTTAGAGTATGGTTAGGGTTAGGGTTTGGGTACGGTTTAGGGTTAGGGTACGGGATAGGGTTAGTGTTAGGGTCAGGGTTAGGGTAAACTTTTGGGTCCGGGTTAGGGTTAGGGTTAGGGTTAGGTTTAGCGCTAGGGTATGGGTTATGGTTACTGTTAGTGTTTGGGTACGAGTTAGGGGTAGGGTATGCGATAGGTTTGGGTACGGGTTAGGTCAAGGGTTAGGGTTAGCTTTAGGGTACGGGTTAGGGTTAGGGTTAGGTTTAGGGTTAGGGTTAGGGTATGGGTTATGCTTAGGGTACGGATTAGTGTTAAGTTTAGGGTCAGGGTTAGGGTTAGGTTTAGGGTCAGGGTTAGGGTTAGGGTTAGGGTACGAGTTAGGGTTAGATTTAGGGTACGGGTTAGGGTTAGGGTTATGGTACGTGTTAGGGTTACAGTACGGGTTAGGGTTAGGGTGAGGGTTAGGGTTAGTGTTAGTGTATGGTTAGGGTTAGGGTTAGGGTTAGAGTACGGGTTAGGGTTAGGGTTATGGTTAGGGTTATTGTACGGGTTAGGCTAAGGGTTAGGTTTAGGGTTAGGATATGGGTTAGGGTTAGGTTTAGTGTAAGGGATAGGGTTAGCGTACGGGTTAAGTTTAGGGTTAGGGTTAGGTTTAGGTACGGGTTAGGGTTAGGGTTCGGGTTAGTGTTAGGTTGAGGGTGCGGGTTAGGGTTAGGGTTAGGGTTAGTGTAAGGGTTAGGGTTAGGTTTAGGGTCAGAGTTAGGGTTAGGGTTAGTGTTAGGTTACGGATTAGGGTTAGGGTTGAGGTTAGGGTGCGGGTTAGTTTTAGAGTTAGGGTACGGTTTAGGGTTATGTTTAAGGTTAGGGTTAGGGTTAGGGTATGGGTTAGGGTTAGGTTACGGTTAAGGTTTATGGTTTGGGTTAGGGTTAGTGTTAAGTTTAGGGTGCGGGTTAGGGTTAGGGTTAGGGTTAGTGTACGGGTTTGGGTTAGTGTTAGGGTACGGTTTAGTTTTACCGTTTGGGTACGGTTTAGGGTAAGGGTTAGGGTTAGCGTTTGGTTTAGGGATTATGTTTAGGGTTAGGGTTAGGCTACGGGTAGGGTTAGGATACGGGATAGGTTTAGGGTTAGGGTTCGGGTTAGGGTTAGTGTACAGGTTAGGGTTAGGGTTAGGGTTAGGGTTAGGGTTAGTGTTCGGGTTACGGTACGTGTTAGGGTTAAGGTTACGGTAAGGGATAGGGTAAGTGTACATGTTAGGTCTAGAGTTAGGGTTAGGTTTAGTGTGCGGGTTAGTGTTAGGTTTCGGGTACGTGTTAGGGTTAGGGTTTGCGTACGGGTTAGGGTTACGTTTAGGGTTAGGGTACAGGTTAGGTTTAGGGTTAGGGTGTTAGTGTCAGGGTACTGGTTAGGGTTAGACTAAGGGTTAGGGTTAGTTTTAGTGTTAATGTACGGGTTAGCGTTAGTGTTAGAGTTAGGGTTAGGGTTAGTGTACGGATATTGTTAGGTTTAGGGTTTGAGTTAGTGTACGGGTTAGGGTTAGGTTTAGGGTACGGGATAGGTTTAGTGTTCAGGTTAAGTTTAGGGTTAGGGTTAGGTTTAGGGTATGGGTTAGGGTTAGGTTTAGGTGCGGGTTATGGTTAGGGTTGGGGTTAGGTTACGGGTTAGTTTTAGGGTTAGGGTACGGGTTAGGGTTACGTTTAAGGTTAGGGTTAGTGTTAGGGTATGGGTTAGGGTTAGGGTACGGGTAAGGGTTATGGTTAGGGTTAGGGTTAGGTTTAGGTTTAGGGTGCGGTTCGGATTAGGTATAGGGTTAGGGTTAGCACTAGGGAATGGGTTAGGGTTACTGTTAGGGTTTGGTACGGGTTAGGGTTATGGTTAGGGTACGAGATAGGGTTGGGTACGGGTTAGGTCAATGGTTAGGGTTAGATTTAGGGTAAGGGTTAGGGTTCGGGTTAGGGTTAGGTTTAGGATTACGGTTAGGGTATGGGTTAGGTTTAGGGTACGGGTACGGTTAGGGTCAGGGTTAGGGTTAGTGTTAGGGTATGAGTTTGGGTTAGGGTTAGGTTTAGGGTACGCTTAGGATTAGGTTTAAGGTTAGGGTACAGGTTAGGTTTAGGATACGGGTTAGGGTTCGGGTCAGGGTTAGTGTTAGGCTATGAGTTAGTGTTAGTGTTAGGGTTAGGGTTAAAGTTAGGGTTATGTTACGGATTAGGTTTACAGTACGGGTTAGGGTTAGGTTGAGGGTTAGGGTTAGGGTTAGAGTACAGTTAGGGTAAGGGTTAGGGTTAGGGTTATAGTAAGGGTTAGGGTTAGTGTTATGGTTAGGGTAAGGTTTAGGGTTAAGGTTAGGGTACGGGTTAGGGTTAGGGTTAGGGTTAGGGTTAGGTTTAGATTACGGGGTAGGGTTAGTGTTAGGGTTAGGTTTAGGGTTAATGCTCGTGTTAAGCTTAGGGTTAGGTTTAGGGTTAGTTTACGGGTTAGGGTTAGGTTTAGGGAACGGGATAAGGTTAGCGTACGGGATAAGTTTAGGGTTAGGGTTAGGTTTAGGTTACGGGTTAAGGTTAGGGTACAGGTTATGGTTAGGTTTAGGGTGCTAGTTAGGGTTAGGGTTAGGGTTAGTGAACGGGTTAGGTTTAGGTTTAAAGTCAGGGTTAGTGTTAGGGTTAGTGTTAGGGTATGGGTTAGGGTTAGGGTTGGGTTTAAGGTACGGGTTAGTTTTAGCGTTAGGTTACGGGTTAGGGTTATGGTTAAAGTTAGGGTTAGGGTTAAGTTGTGGGTTAAGATTAGGGTACAGTAAAGGGTTAAGTTTAGTGTTAGGGTTAGGGTTAAGTTTAGGGTGCGGTTTAGGGATAGGGTTAGGGTTATGGTTAGGGTTAGAGTACGGGTTTGGGTTAGTGTTAGGGTACGGGTTAGGTGTATTGTTTGGGTACGGGATAGGGTAAAGAATAGGGTTAGGTTTAGGGTTAGGTTTAGGGTTAGAGTTAGTGCTAGGCTACAGGATAGGGTTAGAGTATGGGTTAAGGTTAGGTTTAGGGTTAGGGTAGGTTTAGGCTTATAGTACGGGTTAGGGTTAGAGTTAGGGTTAGGTTTAGGGTTAGAGTACGGGTTAGGGATAGTGTTAGGGTTAGGGTTAGTGTTAGGGTACGGGTTAGGGTTAGCATAAGGGTGAGGGTTACTTTTAGGGTTAGGGTTAGTGTTAGAGTACGGGTTAGGGTTAGTGTTAGTGTTAGGGTTAGGGTTAGGGTTAGGGTTAGAATACGGATAGGGTTAGGGTTAGGGTTAGGGTTAGGGTTAGGGTACGGATTAGGGTTAGGGTTAGGGTTAGAATACGGATATGGTTAGGGTTAGGGTTAGGGTTAGGGTTAGGGTACGGATTAGGGTTAGGTTTAGGGTACAGGATAGGGTTAGCGTACGGGTTAAACTTAGGGTTAGGTTTAGGTTTAAGTTATGGGTTAGGTTTAGGGTACGGGTTAGTGTTAGGGTTATTATATGGGTTAGGGTTACGGTCCGGTTAGAATTAGGGTGAGGGTTAGTGTTAGGGTTAGAGTATGGTTAGAGTTAGGGTTAGGGTTAGGGTTAGGGTTAGAGTACGGGTTAGGGTTAGGGTTAGGGTTAGGGTACGGGTTAGGGTTAGAGTTAGGGTTAGGGTTAGAGTACGGGGTAGGTTTAGTGTTAGTGTTAGGGTTAGGGTTAATGTACGGGTTAGGCTTAGGGTTAGGTTTAGGGTTAGGTTACGGGTTAGGCTTAGGTTAAGGGTACGGTGTAGGGTTAGCGTACGGGTTAAGTTTAGTGTTAGGGTTAGGCTTGGGTTACGGGTCATGGTTAGGTTTAGTTGTGGGTTAGGGTTAGGGTTAGGGTTAGGGTACGGGTTAGGGTTAGTGTTGGGTTTAGGGTACGGGTTAGGGTTACAGTATGGTTAGGGTTAGGGTGAGGGTTAGTGTTAGGGTTAGAGTACGGTTAAGGTTAGGGTTAGGGTTAGGGTACGGGTTAGGGTTAGGTTTAGGGTACAGGATAGGGTTAGCGTACGGGTTAAGTTTAGGGTTAGTGTTAGGTTTAGGTTATTTCTTAGGGTTAGGGTACGGGGTAGGGTTAGGTTTAGGTGAGGGTTAGGGTAAGGGTTACGGTTAGGGTACGGGTTAGGGTTAGGTTTAGGGTCAGGGTTAGCATTAGGTATAGGGTTAGGGTACGGTTTAGGGTTAGGGTTGGGTTTAGGGTACGGGTTAATTTTAGGGTTAGGGTAGGGGTCAGGGTTATGGTTTAGTTTAGGGTTAGGGTTAGGGTTATTGTACGGGTTAGGTTTACAGTACGGTAGTGTTAAGGTGAGGGTTAGTGTTAGTGTTAGACTACGGTTAGGGTTAGGGTTAGGGTTAGGTTTAGGGTTAGAGTAAGGGTTAGGGTTAGTTTTAGGGTTAGGGTTAGGGTTAGGGTACGGTTTAGGGTTAGGGTTTATGTTAGGGTTAGAGTATGGAGTAGGGTTAGTTTTAGGGTTAGGTTTAGGGTACGGTTTAGGGTACGGTTTAGGGTTAGAGTTAGGGTTAGGGTTAGAGTACTGGGTAGGGTTTGTGTAGTGTTAAGATTAGGGTTAATGTACGGGTTAGGCTTAGGGTTAGGTTTAGGGTTAGGTTACGGGTTAGGGTTAGGTTAAGGGTACGGGATAGGTTTAGCGTACAGGTTAAGTTTAGGGTTAGGGTTAGGCTTAGGTTACGGGTTAGGCTTAAGTTTAGGTGTGGTTTAGTGTTAGGGTTAGGGTTAGGGTACGGGTTAGGGTTAGGGTTGGGGTTAAGCTACGGGTTAATTTTAGGTTTAGTGTACGGGTCAGGGTTACGGTTAAGTTTAGGGTTAGGGTTAGGTTATGGGTTACGGTTAGGGTACGGGTAATGGTTAGAGTTAGGGTTAGGGTTAGTGTTAGCGCTCGGGTATGGTTTAGGGTTGCAGTTAGGGTTTGGGTACGGGTACGGGTTAGGGTTATGTTACGGGTTAGGTCAAGGGTTAGGGTTAGGTTTAGGGTACGGGTTAGGGATAGGGTAGGATTAGGGTTAGGGTTAGGGTATGGGTTAGGCTTAGGGTACGGGTTAGGGTTCGGGTTAAGGCCAGGGTTAGGGTTAGTGTTACGGTTAGGGTACGGGTTAGGGTTAGGTTTAGGGTACGGGTTAGGGTTAGGGTTAGAGTATGGGGTAGGGTTAGTGTTAGGGTTAGGGTTAGGTTTAGGGTTAGGTTATGGGTTAGGGTTAGAGTATGGGGTAGGGTTAGTGTTAGGGTTAGGGTTAGGTTTAGGGTTAGGTTATGGGTTAGGGTTAGGTTTAGTGTTAGGGTACGGGGTAGGGTTAGTGTTAGGGTTAGGGTTAGGGTTAGAGTACGGGTTTGGATTAGTGTTAGAGTACAAGTTAGGTTTACCGTTTGGGTACGGGTTAGGGTAAGGGTTTGGGTTAGGGTTAGGGTACGTGTTAGGGTTAGGGTTTGGGGACGGGTTAGGGTTACGTTTAGGGTTAGGGTACGGGTTAGGTTTAGGGTTAGGGTATATGTTAGTGTTAGGGTACGGGATAGGGTTAGAGTACGGGTTAGGGTTAGGTTTAGGTTTAGGGTTAGGTTTAGAGTACGGGTTAGGGTTAGTGTTAGTGTTAGGGTTAGGGTTAGTGTACGGACAATTTTAGGGTTAGGTTAAGGGTTAGAGTACGGGTTAGGGTTAGTGTTAGGGTTAGGGTTAGGTTTACGTTTAGGGTACCGGTTAAGGTTAGGGTTAGGGTTAGGGTTAGTGTTAGAGTACGGGGTAGGGTTAGTGTTAGTGTTAGGGTTAGGGTTAGTGTTAAGGATAGGGTTAGGTTTAGTGTACGGATAGGGTTAGGGTTAGGGTTAGGGTACGGGTTAGGGTTAGGTTTAGGGTACGGGATAGGGTCAGTGTATGGGTTAAGTTTACGGTTAGGGGTAGGTTTAGGTTATGGTTTAGAGTTAGGGTACGTGGTAGGGTTAGGTTTAATTGCGGGTTAGGGTTAGGGTACGGGTTAGGGTTAGGTTTAGGGTCAGTGTTAGGGTTAGGGATAGGGTTATGGTACGGCTTAGGGTTAGGGTTGGGGTTAGGGTACGGGTTAGTTTTAGAGTTAGGGTACAGGTTAGGGTTACGGTTAAAGTTAGGGTTAGTGTTAGGGTATGGGTTAGGGATAGGGTACGGGTAAGGGTTATGGTTAATGTTAGGGGTAGGGTTAAGGTTAGGGTCAGAGTACGGGTAAGGGTTAGGTTTAGGGTTAGGGTTAGGTTAGAGTACGGGTTAGGGTTAGTGTTAGGGTTAGGGTTAGGGTTAGGGTTAGTGTTAGGGATAGGGTACGTTTAGGGTTAGTGTTAGGGTTAGAGTACGGATTTGGGTTAGTGTTAGGGTACGGGTTAGGTTTACCGTTTGAGTACGGGTTAGGGTTAGTGTTAGGGTTAGGGTTAGGGTTAGGGTTAAGTTTAGGGTTAGGGTTAGTGTTAGGGTTACGGTATGGGTTAGGTTTAATGTTACGGTATGTGATAGGTTTAGTGTACGTGTTAGGTCTAGGGTTAGGGTTAGGTTTAGTGTGCGGGTTAGGGTTAGGGTTAGGTTTAGTGTGCGGGTGAGGGTTAGGGTTAGGTTTACGGTACGTGTTAGGGTTAGGGTTTGGGTACGGTTTAGGGTTACGTTTAGGGTTAGGGTATGGGTTAAGTTTAGGGTTAGGGTAAGGGTTAGTGTTAGGGTACGTGTTAGGGTTAGAGTACGGGTTAGGGTTATATTTAGGGTTAGGGTTAGGGTTAGAGTATGGGTTAGGGTTAGTGTTAGGTTTAGGGTTAGGTTTAGGGTTAGAGTGCGGATAGGGTTAGGGTTAGGTTTAGGGTTAGGGTACGTGTTAGGGTTAGGGTTTGGGTACGGGTTAACGTTACGTTTAGGGTTCGGGTACGGGTTAGGTTTAGGGTAATGGGTTAGGGTATGGTTTAGGGTTAGGGTATGGGTTAGGATTAGGGTTAGGTTCAGGGTTAGTGTTAAGTTTAGAGTTAGGGTTAGGGGTAGGGTACAGGGTAGGGTTATTGTACGGTTTAGTGTTAGGGTTAGGACTAGGGTTAGGGTTAGGTTTATAGTACGGGTTAGGGTTAGAGTTAGGGTTAGGTTTAGGTTTTAGAGTACGGGTTAGGGTTAGTGTTAGGGTTAGGGTTAGTTTTAGGGTACGGGTTAGGGTTAGATTACGGGTTAGGGTTAGGTTTATGGTTAGGGTTATGGTTAGTGTACGGGTTAGGGTTAGTGTTAGTGTTAGGGTTAGGGTTATGGTTAGTGTACAAATAGGGTTAGGGTTAGGATCAGGGTTAGGGTACGGGTTAGGGTTCGGAATAGGGTTTGCATACGGGTTAAGTTTAGGGTTAGGGTTAGGTTTAGGTTACGGGTTAAGGTTAGGGTATGGGTTAGGGTTAGGTTTAGGTGCGGGTTAGGGTTAGGGTTTGGGTTAAAGTACGGGGTAGGGTTAGTGTTAGGCTTAGGTTTAGGATCAGGGTTAGAGTTAGGGATAGGGTTATGGTACGGGTTAGTGGTAGGGTTGGGGGTAGGGTAGGGGTTAGTTTTAGGGTTAGAGTACAGGTCAGGTTTGTGGTTAAAGTTAGGGTTAGGTTTAGGGTATGGGTTAGTGTTAGGGTACGGGTAAGGCTTATGGTTAGCGATACGGTTAGGTTTAGGTTTAGGGTGCGGGTTAGGGTTAGGGTAAGTGTTAGGGTTAGCGTTGGGTATGGGTTAGGGTTACTGTTAAGGTTTGGGTACGGGTTAGGGTTAGGGTTAGGTTACGTGATAAGATTCGGTTTGGGTTAGGTCAAGGTTTAGGGTTAGGTTTAGGGTACGGTTTAAGGTTAGGGTTAGATTTAGGGTTAGGATTAGGGTATGGGTTAGGCTTAGGGTACAGTTAGGGTTAGGTTTAGGGTCAGGGTTAGGGTTAGGGTTAGGATACGAGTTAGGTTTAGGGTTAGGTTTAGGGTACGTTTTAGGGCTAGGGTTAGGTTACGGGTTAAGTTTAAGGTACGGGTTAGGTTTAGGGTTAGGGTCAGGGTTAGGTTTAGGGTTAGGGTACGAGTTAGGGTATGGGTTAGGGTACGGGTTAGGGTTAGGGTTATGGTATGGGTTAGGGTTACAGTACGGGTTAGTGTTAGGGTGAGGGTTAGGGTTAGAGTTAGAGTACGGTTAGGGTTAGGGTTAGGGTTAGGTTTAGGGTTAGGGTAAGGGTTAGGGTTACGGATAGTTTTAGAGTCCGGGGTATGGTTAGTGTTAGTGTTAGGGTTAGGGTTAATGTACGGGTTAGCCTAGGGTTAGGTTTAGGGTTAGGATACAGGTTAGGTTTAGGTTTAGGGTATGGGATAGGGTTTGCGTACGGTTTAAGTTTAGGGTTAGGGTTAGGTTTAGGTTACGGGTTAGGGTTAGGATATGGGTTAGGGTTAGGTTTAGGGTGCGGGTTAGGGTTAGGGTTAGTGTAAGGGTTAGGTTTAGGTTTAGTGTCAGGGTTAGGGTAGGGTTAGGTTTAGGTTTAAGGTAAAGGTTAGGGTTAGGGTTAGGGTACGGGATAGGTTTAGTGTACGGGATAAGTTTAGGGTTAGTTTTAGGTTAAGGGTTAGTGTTAGGGTGCGGGGTAGGGTTAGAGTACGGGTTAGGGTTAGGTTTAGGTTTAGGGTTAGGTTTAGAGTACGGGTTAGGGTTAGTGTTAGTGTTAGGGTTAGGGTTAGTGTACGGATAGGGTTAGGGTTATGGTTAGGGTACTCTTTAGGGTTAGGTTTAGGGTCAGGGTTAGGTTTATTGATAGAGTATGGTACGGGTAGGGTTAGGGTTGGGGATAGGGTACGGGATAGTTTTAGGGTTAGGGTACGGGTTAGGGTTATGGTAAATGTTAGGGTTAGTGTTAGGGTATGGGTTAGGGTTAGGGGACAGGTAAGGGTTATGGTTAGGGTTAGGGTTAGTTTTAGGTTTAGGGTGTGGGTTAGGCTTAGGGTTAGGGCTGGGTTAGCGCTAGGGTATGGGTTAGGGTTACTGTTAGGGTTTGGGTACGGGTTAGGGTTAGGTTTAGGGTACGGGATAGGGTTCGGTAAGGGTTAGGTCAAGGGTTAGGATTAGGTTTAGGGTACGGGTTAGGGTTAGGGTTAGGTTTAGGGTTAGGGTATGGGTTAGATTTAGGTTACGGCTTAGGTTTAGGGTTAGGGTCAGGGTTAGGCTTAGGGTTAGGGCATGAGTTAGGGTTAGGGTTAGGTTTAGGGTACGGGTTACGGTCAGGGTTAGAGTTAGGTTATGGTTTAGGTTTACGTTACGGGTTAGGGTTAGTGTTAGGGTCAGGGTTAGGGTTAGGTTACAAGTTAGGTTTAGGTTTATGGTACGTGTTAGGGTTAGGGTTATGTTACAGGTTAGGTTTACAGTACGGGTTAGGGTTAGGGTGAGGGTTAGTGTTAGGGTTAGAGTACGGTTAGGGTTAGGGTTAGGGTTAGGATTAGGTTTAGGGTTATGGTACGTGTTAGCGTACAGGTTAGGGTTAGGTTTAGGTTACGGGTGAAGGTACGGGTTAGGGTTAGGGTTAAGGTACGTGTAATGGTATGGGTTAGGGTTAGGGTACGGGTTAGGGTTAGTGTACGGGATAGGGTTAGGATTAGGGTTAGTGTTAGTGTTAGGGTTAGGGTACAGGTTAGCGTTAGGGTTAGGGTATGGGATAGGTTTAGGGTACGTGTTAGGTCTAAGGTTAGGGTAGGTTTAGTGAGTGGGTTAGGGTTAGGCATCGGGTTAGGGTTAGTGTACGTGTTAGGGTTTTTGTACGGTTTAGGGTTAGTGTTAGGTTTATGGTACGGGATTAGGGTTAGGGTTAGTGTCAGGGTTAGTGTTAGGTTTAGGGTTAGGGTTAGGGATAGGGTATGGGTTAGGGTTAGGGTTAGGGTTAGTGTATGGGATAGGTTGAGGATTAGGGTTAGTGTTAGTGTTAGGGTTAGGGTACAGGTTAGCATTAGGGTTAGGTTACGGGATAGGTTTAGGGTACGGTTTAGGTCTAGGGATAGGGTTTGTTTTAGGGTGTGGGTTAGGGTTAGGCATCGGGTTAGGGATAGGTTATGGGTTAGGGTTATGGTACGGGTTAGGGTTAGTGTTAGGGTTATGGTATGGGTTATGGTTAGGGTTAGTGTTAGGGTACGGGTTAGGGTTAGGGTACGGGTTAGGTCTAGGGTTAGGGTTAGGTTTAGGATGCGGGTTAGGGTTAGGGTACGGGATTAGGTTTAAGGTTAGGGTCAGGGTTAGGGTTAGGTTAAGGTTAGGGTTAGGGTTAGGGTACGAGTTCGGGTTACGGTACGAGTTAGGGTTAGTGTTAGGGTTAGGTTTAGGGTTAGGGTTAGAGTAGGGGGTTAGGGTTAGTGTTAGGGTTAGGTTTAGGGTTAGAGTATGTGTTAGGTTTAGTGTTAGTGTTATGGTTAGTGTTAGGGTTAGGGTTAGGGTTAGAGTACGGGTTAGGGTTAGGTTTAGGGTTAGGTTAGGCTGGAGTACGGGTTAGGGTTAGTGTTAGTGTTAGGGTTAGGGTTAGCGTTAGGGTAAGTTTAGAGTTAGGGTTCGGGTTAGTGTACGGGTTAGGGTTAGGGTTAGGGTTAGGGTTAGTGTTAGGGTTACGGTACGGGTTAGGGTTAAGGTTAAGGTACGGGATAGTTTTAGTGTACGTGTTAGGTCTAGGGTTAGGGTTAGGTTTAGTGTGCAGGTTAGGGTTAGGGTTAGGGTACGGGTTAGGGTTACGATTAGGGTTAGGCTATGGTTTAGGTTTAGTGTTAGGTTTAGGGTTAGGGTTGGCGTATGGTTTCGGGTTAGGGTACAGGTTAGGGTTAGGTTTAGGGTCAGGATTAGGGTTAGGTTTAGGGTTAGGGTTAGGGTACTCGTTAGGATTACTGTAGGGATAAGATTAGGTTTAGGGTTAGGGATAGGGTTAGGGTTAGGGTACGGATTAGGGTTAGGGTACGGGTTAGGGTTAGGGAAAGGGTCAGGGTTAGGATTAGGGTTAGGGTACGAGTTAGGGTTAGGGTTAGGTTTAGGGTATGATGTAGGTTTATGGTTAGGGGTTAGGGTAAGGGTTAGTGTTAGGGTATGAGTTAGGGTTAGGGTATGGTTTAGGGTGAGGGTTAGGGTTTGGGTTAGGTTTATGGGTCAGTTTAGGATTAGGGCTAGGGTTATGGTACGTCTTAGCGTACAGGTTAGGGTTAGGTTTAGGTTACGGGTGAGGGTACGGGTTAGGGTTAGGTTTAAGGTACGTGTAATGGTACGGGTTAGGTTTTGGGTACGGGTTAGGGTTAGTGTACGGGATAGGGTTAGGATTAGGGTTAGTGTTAGAGTTAGGGTTAGGGGACAGGTTAGCGTTAGGGTTAGGGTCATTGTTAGGGTTAGGGTTAGGGTTAGGGTACGGGTTAGGGTTAGGATTAGTGTACGGGGTAGGTTTATGATTAGAGTTAGTGTTAGTGTTAGGGTTAGGGTACAGGTTAGCGTTAGGGTTAGGTTACAGGATAGGTTTAGGGTACGTTTTAGGTCTAGGGTTAGTGTTAGGTTTAGTGTGCGGGTTAGGGTTAGGGTTAGTGTTAGGGTACGTGTTAGGGTTAGAGTTTGGGTACGGGTTAGGGTTACGGTACGAGTTAGGGTTAGGTTTAGGGTTAGGTTTAGGGTTAGGGTTATAGTAGGTGGTTAGGGTTAGTGTTAGGGTTAGGTTTAGGGTTAGAGTACGTGTTTGGTTTAGTGTTAATGTTATGGTTAGTGTTAGGGTTAGGGTTAGGTTAGAGTACGGGTTAGGGTTAGTGTTAGGGTTAGGGTTAGGGTTAACGTTAGGGTAAGTTTAGGGTTAGGGTTAGGGTTAGTGTACGGGTTAGGGTTAGGGCTAGGGTTAGTGTTAGTGTTAGGGTTACGGTACGGGTTAGGGTTAAGGTTATGGTACGGGATAGTTTTAGTGTACGTGTTAGGTCTAGGGTTAGGGTTAGGTTTAGTGTGCAGGTTAGGGTTAGGGTTAGTGTTAGGGTACTTGTTAGGGTTAGGGTTTGGGTACGGGTTAGGGTTACGTTTAGGGTTAGGGTATGGGTTAGGTTTAGGGTTAGGGTAAGTGTTAGTGTTAGGGTACAGGTTAGGGTTAGGGTTAATGTTAGGGTTAGGGTACATTTAGGGTTAGGGTTAGGGTTAGGGTTAGGGTTATGGTTACGGTACGGGTTAGGGTTAAGGTTACGGTACGGGATAGTTTTAGTGTACGTGTTAGGTCTAGGGTTAGGGTTAGTTTTAGTTTGCGGGTTAGGGTTAGGGTTCGAGTTAGGGTTAGGGTTAGGGTACGGTTAAGGATTATGGTTATGGTTAGGGTTAGGTTTAACTTTAGGGTGCCGTTTAGGGTTAGGGTTAGGATTAGGTTTAGAGTACGGGTTTGGGTTAGTGTTAGGGTACGGTTTATGTTTACCGTTTGGGTACGGGTTAGGGAAAGTGTTAGGGTTAGTTTTAGGGTTAGGGTAAGTGTTAGGGTTAGGGTTTGGGGACGGGTTAGGGTTAGGTTTAGGGTACGGGATAGGGTTAGTGTATGGGTTAAGTTTACGGTTAGGGTTAGGTTTAGGTTATGGGTTAGAGTTAGGGTATGTGGTAGGGTTAGGTTTAGGTGCGGGTTAGGGTTAGGGTACGGGTTAGGGTTGGGTTTAGGGTCAGGGTTATGGTTAGGGATAGGGTTATGATACGTGTTAGGGTTAGGGTTGGGGTTAGTGTACGGGTTAGTTTTAGGGTTAGGGTACGGGTTAGGGTTACGGTTAAGGTTAGGGTTAGTGTTAGGGTATGGGTTAGGGTTAGGGTACGGGTTAGGGTTACGGTTAAGGTTAGGGTTAGCGCTAGGGTATGGGTTCGGGTTTTTAGGGTATGGGTACGGTTTAGGGTTATGGTTAGGGTCGGGATAAGGTTGGGTACGGGTTAGGTCAAGGGTTAGGGTTAGGTTTAGTGTACGGGTTAGTGTTAGGGTTAGGTTTATGGTTATGTTTAGGGTATGGGTTAGTTTTAGGGTACGGGTTAGGTTTAGGGTTAGGGTCAGGTTTAGGGTTAGGGTTAGGGTACGAGTTAGGGTTAGGGATACGTTAAGTGTATGGGTTAGGGTTAGGGTTAGGTTTAGGTTTGGAGTACGGGGTAGGGTTAGTGCTAGGGTTAGGGTATGGGTTAATGTACGGGTTAGGCTTAGGGTTAGGTTAGGCTTTGGATACGGGTTAGGGTTAGGTTTAGGGTACGGGATAGGGTTAGCGAACGGGTTAAGTTTAGGGTTAGGATTCAGTTTAGGTTACGGTTTAGGTTTAGGGTACGGGTTAGGGTTAGGTTTAGGGTGCGGGTTGGGTTAGGGTTAGGGTTAGGGTATGGGTTAGGGTTAGGTTTAGGGTCAGGGTTAGGGTTAGGGTTAGTGTTAGGGTACGGGTTAGCATTAGGGTAGGGGTTAGAGTATGGGTTAGTTTTAGGGTTTGGGTACGGATTAGGGTTACGGTTAAGGTTAGGGTTAGGGTTAGGTTATGGGTTAGGGTTAGGTTACGGTTAAGGGTTATCGTTTGGGTTAGGGTTAGGGTTAAGTTTAGGGTGCGGGTTAGGATTAGTGTTAGGGTTATGGTTAGGGTTAGAGTACGGGTTTGGGTTAGTGTTAGGGTACGGGTTAGGTTTACCGTTGGATACGGGTTCGGGTAAGTGTTAGGGTTAGGCTTAGGTTTAGGTGTTATGGTTAGAGTTAGGATTAGTCTACGGGTATGGTTAGGGTATGGGTTAGGGTTCGGGTTAGGGACAGGTAAGCCTTAGGGTTAGGGTACGAGATAGGTTTAGGGTACGGGTTAGGTCTAGGGTTAGGGTTTGGTTTAGGGATTGGGTTAGGGTTTGGCATCGGGTTAGGGTTAGGGTTAGGGTTAGTGTTAGGGTACGGGTTAGGATTAGGGTACGGGTTAGGTCTAGGGTTAGGGTTAGATTTAGATGCGGGTTAGGGTCAGGGTTAGGGTACGGGATTAGGTTTAGGGTTAGGTTCAGGGTTAGGGTTTGGTTCAGGGTTAGGGTTAGGGTTAGGGTATGGCTTCGGGTTACGGTACGATTAGGGTTATGGATAGGGTTAGGTTTAGGGTTAGGGTTATAGTACGGGGTTAGGGTTAGTGTCAGTGTAAGGTTTAGGGTTAGAGTACGGGTTAGGTTTAGTGTTAGGATTATGGTTAGAGCTAGGGTTAGGGTTAGGGTTAGAGTACGGGTTAGGGTTAGGTTTAGGGTCAGGGTTAAGTTAGAGTACGGGTTAGGGTTAGGGTTAGGGTTAGCGTTAGAGTTAGTGTTAGGGTTACGGTTCGGGTTAGGGTTAAGGTTACGGTACAGGACAGGTTTAGTGTACGTGTTAGGTCTAGAGTTAGGGTTAGTTTTAGTGTGCAGGTTAGGGTTAGGGTACGTGTTAGGTTTAGGGTTTCGGTTTGGGTTAGGGTTACGTCTAGGGTTAGGGTACGGGTTAGGTTTAGGGTTAGGGTAAGGGTTAGTGTTAGGGTACGGGTTAGGGTTAGAGTACGGGTTAGGGTTAGGTTTAGCGTTAGGATTAGGGTTAGAGTATGGGTTAGGGTTAGTGTTAGGGTTAGGGTTAGGGTTAGGGTTAGTGTACAGATAGGGTTAGGGTTAGGATTAGGGTTAGGGTACAGGTTAGGTTTAGGTTTAGGGTACGGGATAGGATTAGTGGACGGGATAAATTTACGTTTAGGTTTAGGTTTAGGTTACGGGTTAGGGTTTGGGTATGTGTTAGGGTTAGGTTTAGGGTCAGGGTTAGGATTAGGGATAGGGTTATGGTACAGATTAGCGTTAGGGTTGGGGTTACGGTACAGGTTAGTTTTAGGGTTAGGGTACGGATTAGGGTTTCGGATAAGGTTAGGGTTAGTGTTAGGTTATGGGTTAGGGTTAGGGTACGGGTAGGGTTATGGTTAGGGTTACAGTTAGTTTTAGTTATAGGGAGCGGTTTAGGCTTAGGGTTAGGGTTAGGGTTAGCGCTAAGGTATGGGTTAGGGTTTCTCTTCGGTTTGGGTACGGGTTAGGGTTAGGGTACGGGATAGGGTTGGGTACGGGTTAAGACATGGGTTAGGGTTACGTTTAGGGGACGGGACAGGGTTAGGGTTAGGTTTAGGGTTAGGGTTAGGCTATGAGTTAGGTTTAGGGTACGTGTTAGGGTTTGGGATAGGGCCAGGGTTAGGGTTAGGGTTAGGGTACAAGTTAGGGTTAGGGTTAGGTTTATGGTAGGGGATAGTGTTAGGGTTAGGGTTAGGGTTAGAGTACGGGGTAGGGTTAGGGTTAGGGTTAGAGTACGGATGGGTTTAGGATTAGGGTTAGGGTATGGGTTAGGCTTAGGGTACGTTTTAGGGTTAGGGTTAGGGTCAGGTTTAAGGTTAGATTTAGGGTTAGGGTACGGTTTAGGGTTAGATTTAGGGTACGGTTTAGGGTTAGGTTTAGGGTAAGGGTACAGGTTAGGTTTAGGGTACGGGTTAGGGTTAGGGTTAGGGTCAGGGTTAGGGTTAGGGTTAGGGTACGAATTATTTTTAGGGTTAGGGTACGGGTTAGGGTTAGGGTTATGGTACGGGGTAGGGTTACAGTACGGGTTAGTGTTAGGGTTAGGGTTAGGGTTAGGGTTAGGGTACTGGTTAGGTTTAGGCTAAGGGTTAGTGTTACAGTACGGGGTAGGGTTAGTGTTAGGGTTAGGGTTAGAGTACGGCTTAGGGTTAGTGTTAGGGTTAGGATTAGGGTTAGGGTACGGGTTAGGGTTAGGTTTAGGGTTTGGGTATGGGATAAGGTTGGGTACGGGTTAGGTCAAGGGTTAGGGTTAGGTTTAGGGTACGGGTTAGGGTTAGGGTTAAGGTCAGGTTTAGGGTTAGGGTTAGGGTACGAGTTAGGGTTAGGGATAGGTTAAGGGTACGGGTTAGGGTTAGGGTTAGATTACCGGGTAGGGTTAGTGTTAGGGTTAGGGTAAGGGTTAATGTACGGGATAGGCTTAGGGTTAGTTTAGGGTTTGGATACGGGTTAGGGTTAGGTTTAGGGGACGGGATAGGGTTAGTGAACGGGTTAAGTTTAGGGTTAGGGTTCGGTTTAGGTTACGGTTTAGCTTTAGGGTACGGTTAGGGTTAGGTTTAGGGTGTGGGTTGGGTTAGGGTTAGGGTTAAGGTAAGGGTTAGGGTTAGGTTTAGGGTCAGGGTTAGGGTTAGTGTTAGTGTTAGGGTACGGGTTAGCGTTAGGGTTGGGGTTAGGGTATGGTTTAGTTTTAGGGTTTGGGTACGGATTAGGTTTATGGTTAAGGTTAGGGTTAGGGTTAGGTTATGGGTTAGGCTTGGGTTACGGTTAAGGGTTATGGTTTGGGTTAGGGTTAGGGTTAAGTTTAGGGTGCGGGTTAGGGTTAGGTTTAGGTTTATGGTTTGGGTAGAGTACGGGTTTGGGTTAGTGTTAGGGTACGGGTAACGTTTAACGTTTGGGTACGTGTTCGGGTAAGGGTTAGGGTTAGGCTTATGGTTAGGGGTTAGGGTTAGAGTTAGGATTAGGCTACAGGTAGGGTTAGGGTACGGGTTAGGGTTAGGGTTAAGTTTCGCGTTAGGGTTTGGTAAGGCCTAGGGTTATGTTTAGGGTTAGGGTATGGGTTAGGTTTAGGATTAGTGTTCGTGTACGGTTTAGGGTTAGGGTACGGGATAGGGTTAGTGTTAGGGTCAGGGTAAGGGTTAGGTTTAGGGTCCGGTTTAGTTTTAGGGTTAGGGTTAGCGCTAGGGTATGGGTTAGGGTTACTGTTAGGTTTTGGGTTCGGGTTAGGGTTAGGGTTAGGTTTGGGTACGCGTTAGGTAGAGGGTTAGGGTTACGTTTAGGGCATGGTTTACGGTTAGGGTTAGGTTTAGGGTTAGGGTTAGGGTATGGGTTAGGCTTAGGGTATGGGGTAGGGTTAGGGTTAGGGTATGAGTTAGGGTTAGGGTTAGGGTACGGGTTAGGATTAGGGTTATGGTATGGGTTAGGGTTACATTACGGGTTAGGGTTAGGGTGAGGGTTAGGGTTAGGGTTAGAGTACGGTTGTTGTTAGGGTTAGGGTTAGGGTTAGGGTTAGGTTACAGGTTAGGGTTAGGGTTAGGTTTAGGGTTAGAGTACGGGGTAGGATTAGTGTTAGGGTTAGGGTTAGGGTTAGGGTTAGTGTACGGGTTAGGGGTAGGTTTATGGTTAGGGTTAGGTTTAGAGTATGGTGTAGGGTTAGTGTTAGGGTTAGGTTTGAGGTTAATGTACGGTTTAGGCTTTGGGTTAGCTTTAGGGTTAGGATACGGGTTAGGGTTAGGTGTAGGGTATGGGATAGGGTTAGCGTACGGGTTAAGTTTAGGGTTATGGTTAGGTTTAGGTTACGGGTTAGGGTTAGGGTACTGGTTAGGGTTAGGTTTTGGGTGCGGGTTAGGCTTAGGGTTAGGTTAATGTAAGGGTTAGGGTTAGGTTTAGGGTCAGGGTTAGGGTTAGGTTTAGTGTTAGGTACAGGTTTGGGTTAGGTTTGGGTTAAGGGTACGGGTTAGTTTTAGGGTTAGGGTATGGGTTAGGGTTACGGTTAAGGTTAGGGTTAGGTTTAGGTTATGGCTTAGTGTTAGGTTACGGTTAAGGGTTATGGTTTGGGTTAGGGTAAGGGTTAAGTTTAGGTTGCGGTTTATGGTTATGTTTAGGGTTAGGGTTAGAGTACGGGTTTGGGTTAGTGTTAGTGTACGGGTTAGGTTTACCGTTTGGGTACGGGTTAGGGTAAGGGTTAGTGTCAGTGTTAGGGTTAGGGTACGTGTTATGGTTAGGGTTTGGGTATGAGTTAGGTTTAGGGATAGGGTATTGGAAGGGGTTAGGGTTAGGTTTGGGTTTACGGTACGGGTTATTTTTAGGGTTATGGTACGGGTTAGGGTTACGGTTAATGTTAGGGTTAGTGTTAGGTATGGGTTAGGTTTAGGGTATGGGTAAGGGTTATGGTAAGGGTTACGGTTAGGTTTAGGTTTAGGGTGCGGGTTAGGCTTAGGGTTAGGTTTGGGGTTAGTACTAGGGTATGGGTTAGGGTTACTCTTAGGGTTTGGGTACGGGTTAGGGTTAGGGTTAGGTACGGGATAGTGTTGGGTACGGGTTAGGACAAGGGTTAGGGTTAGATTTAGGGTACGGGATAGTGTTAGGGTTTTGTTTAGGGTTAGGTTTAGGGTATGGGTTAGGTTTAGGGTACAGGTTAGGGTTAGGTTTAGGGTCAGGGTTAGGGTTAGTGTTAGGGTACGAGTTAGGGTTAGGGTGTTGTTTAGGATACGTGTTAGGGTTAGAGTACGGGTTAGGTTTAGTGTTAGGGTTAGGGTTAGGTTTAGGGTATGGGTTAGGGTTAGAATTAGTGTTCGTGTTATAGTACGGGGTAGGGTTAGTGTTAGGGTTAGGGTTAGGGTTAATGTACAGGTTAGGCTTAGGGTTAGGTTTAGGGTTAGTTTATGGGTTAGGGTTAGGTTTAGGTGTGGATTCGGGTTAGGGTTCGGTTTAGGTTATGGGTTAGGGTTAGGGTTGGTGTTAGGTTACGGGTTAATTTTAGGGTTAGGGTATGGGTCAGGTTTACGGTTAAGTTTAGGGTTTGGTTTAGGCTATGGGTTAGTGTTAGGGTACGGGTAAGGGTTATGGTTAGGGTTAAGGTTAAGTTTAGGTTTAGGGTGCGGGTTAGGGTTAGGGTTAGTGTTACCGCTAGGGTATGGGTTAGGGTTACTCTTAGGTTTTGGGTACGGTTTAGGGTTAGGGTTAGGTTACGGGATAGGGTTGGGTACGTGTTAGGTCAAGGGTTATGGTTAGGTTTAGGGTACGGGTTAGGGTTAGGATTAGGGTAAGGGTTAGGGTATGGGTTAGGCTTAGGGTACAGGTTAGGGTTAGGGTCAGGGTTAGGGTTAGGGTTAGGGTTAGGGTACAGGTTAGGGTTAGGTTTAGGGTACGGTTCGGGTTAGGTTTAGGGTTAGGGTACAGGTTAGGTTTAGGGTACGGGTTAGGGTTAGGGTTAGGGTCAGGGTTAGGGTTAGGGTTAGGGTACGAATTATGGTTAGGGTTAGGGTACGGGTTAGGTTTAGGGTTATGGTACGGGTTTGGGTTACAGTACGGGTTAGGGTTAGGGTGAGGTTTAGGGTTAGTGTTAGAGTACAGTTAGGGTTAGGGTTAGGGTTAGGGTTAGAGTATGGGATAGGGTTGGTGTTAGGGTTAGGGTTAGGGTTAGGGGACGGTTACGGGTTAGGGTTAGGGTTATGGTTAGGTTTAGAGTACGTGGTAGGGTTGGTGTTTTAGGGTTAGGGTTAGGGTTAGGGTATGGGTTAGGGTTATTGTTAGGTTTAGGGTTAGGGTTAGGGTTAGAGTACGGGTTAGGGTTAGTGTTAGTGTTACCGTTAGGGTTAGGGTTAGAGTACGTGGTAGGGGTAGTGTTAGGGTTACGGTTAGGGTTAGGGTACAGGTTAGGGTTAGTGTTAGGGTTAAGGTTAGGGTACGGGTTAGGGTTAGGGTTAGGGTCAGGGTTAGGGTTAGGGTACGAATTAGGGTTAGGGTTAGGGTATGGGTTAGGTTTAGGGTTATAGTACGGGTTTGGGTTACAGTACGGGTTAGGGTTAGGGTGAGGTTTAGAGTTAGGGTTAGGCTACAGTTAGGGTTAGGTTTAGGGTTAGGGTTAGAGTACGTGATAGGGTTGGTGTTAGGGTTAGGGTTAGGGTTAGGGTTAGGGTTAGGGTTAGGATTAGGGTTAGGGTACGGGTACGGGTACGGGTATGGGTTAGGGTTAGGTTTAGGGTTAGAGTACGGGGTAGGGTTGGTGTTTGGGTTAGGGTTAGGTTTAGGGTATGGATTAGGCTTAGGGTACGGTTTAGGGTTAGGGTTAGGGTCAGGTTTAGTGTTAGGTTTAGGGTTAGGTTTAGCGCTACGGTATGGGTTAGGGTTACTGTTAGGTTTTGGGTCCGGGTTAGGGTTAAGGTTAGGTTACGGGCTAGGGTTGGGTACTGGTTAGGTCAAGGGTTAGGGTTAGGTTTAGGTACGGGTTAGGGTTAGGGTTAGGATTAGGGTTAGGTTTACATTATGCGTTAGGCTTAGGGTACGGGTTAGGATTAGGGTTAGGGTATGGGTTAGGGTTAGGTTTAGGGTACAGGTTAGGGTTAGTTTGGGGTTAGGGTATGGGTTAGGTTTAGGGTACGGGTTAGGGTTAGGTTTAGGGTCAGGGTTAGGGTTAGGGTTAGGGTTAGGGTACGGGTTAGGGTTAGGTTTAGGGTACAGGTTACGGTTAGGTTTAGGGTTAGGGTAGAGTTTAGGTTGAGGGAACGGGTTAGGGTTAGGTTTACGGTCAGGGTTAGGATTAGGGTTAGGGTACAAATTAGGGTTAGGGTTAAGGTACGGGCTAGGGTTAGGGTTATGGTACGGTTTAGGGTTACAGTACGGGTTAGGGTTAGGGTGAGGGTTTGGGTTAGGGTTAGAATACGGTTAGGGTTAGGTTAGGGTTAGAGTACGGGTTAGGGTTAATGTTAGGGTTAGGGTTAGGGTCAGGGTTAGAGTACGGGATAGGGTTAAGGTAAGGGTTAGTGTGAGAGTACGGGGTAGGGTTAGTGTTAGGGTTAGGGTTAGGTTTAGGGTACGGGTATGGGTTAGGGTTAGGATTAGGATACGGGATAGTGTTGGGTACGGGTTACGACAAGGGTTAGGGTTAGGTTTAGGGTACAGGATAGGGTTAGGGGTAGGTTTAGGTTTAGGGTTAGGGTATGGGTTAGGCTTAGGGTACGGGTTAGGGTTAGGGTTAGGGTCAGAGTTAGGGTTAGGGATAGGGTTCGAGTTAGGGTTAGGGTTAGGTTTAGGGTACGGTTTAGGGTTACGGTTAGGTTTAGTTTTAGGGTTAGAGTATGGGGTAGGATTAGTGTAGGGTTAGGTTAAGGGTTAAGGTACAGGTTAGGGTTAGATTTAGGCTTAGGGTTAGAGTACGGGGTAGGGTTAGGGTTAGGGTTGGAGTACGGATAGGGTTAGGGTTAGGGTTAGGATTAGGGTACGGGTTAGGTTTAGATTACGGGTTAGGTTTAGTGTTAGGTTAGGGATAGAGTACGGTTTAGGGTTAGGGTTTGTGTTAGGGTTAGAGTATGGGGTAGGGTTAGTGTTAGGGTTAGGGTTAGGGTTAGAGTTAGGGTTAGGTTTAGAGTACGGGGTAGGGTTAGTGTTAGTGTTAGGGTTAGAGTTAATGTACTGGTTAGGTTTAGGGTTATGTTTAGCGTTAGGTTACAGGTTAGGGTTAGGTTTAGGGTACGGGATAGTGTTAGCGTACGGGTTAAGTTTAGGGTTAGGGTTAGGCTTAGGTTACTATTTAGGGTTACGTTTGGTGTGGGTTAGGGTTAGGTTTAGGGTTAGGGTACAGGTTAGTGTTAGGGTGGTGTTAGGGTACGGGTTAATTTTAGGTTTAGTGTACGGGTCATGGTTACGGTTAAGTTTAGGGTTAGTTTTAGGGTATGGTTTAGGGTTAGGGTACAGGTAATGGTTACGGTTAGGGTTAAGGTTAGTGTTAGCGCTAGGGTATGGTTTAGGGTTACTGTTAGGGTTTGGGTACGGGTTAGTGTTAGGGTTAGGTTACGGGTTAGGTTAAGGGTTAGGGTTAGGTTTAGGGTACGTGTTAAGCTTAGGGTTACGATTAGGTTTAGGGTTAGGGTATGGGTTAAGCTTAGGGTACGGGTTAGGGTTTGGGTTAGGGTCAGGGTTAGGGTTAGGGTTAGGGTTAGGGTACGTGTTAGGGTTAAGTTTAGGGTACGGGTTAGGGTTAGGTTTAGGGTTAGGGTATGGGTTAGGTTTAGGATACGGGTCAGGGTTAGGGTTAGGGTTAGGGTATGAATTAGGGTTAGGTTTAGGGTACGGGTTAGGTTTAGGTTTATGGTATGGGTTAGGGTTACAGTACGGTTTAGGGTTAGGGTGAGGTTTAGGTTTAGGGTTAGAATATGTTTAGGTTTATGGTTAGGCTTAGGGATAGAGTAGGGATAGAGTAGAGGTTAGGGTTAGTGTTAGGGTTAGGGTTAGGGTTAGGGTTAGGGTTAGGGTACGGGTTAGGGTTAGGGTTAGTGTTAGAGTGCGGTGTAGGGTTAGTGTTAGTGTTAGGGTTAGGGTTAAAGTACGGGTTTGAGTTAGTGCTAGGGTACTGGTTAGGTTTACTGTTTGGGTACGGGTTAGGGTAAGGGTTAGGGTTAGGGTTAGGGTACCTGTTTGGTTTAGGGTTTTGGTACAGGTTAGGGTTACGTTTAGGGTTAGGGTACGAGTTATGTTTAGGGTTAGGGTAAGGGTTAGTGTTAGGGGACGGGACAGTGTTAAAGTACAGGTTAGGGTTAGGTTTAGGTTTAGGGTTAGGTTTAGAGTATGGGTTAGGTTTAGAGTTAGGGTTAGGTTTAGGGTCAGGGTTAGGGTTAGGGTTACTGTTAGGGTTAGGGTTAGGGTTAAAGTACGGGTTAGGTTTAGGGTACGGGTTAGGGTTAGGGTTTGGGTCAGGGTTAGGGTTAGGTTACGAGTTAGGGTTAGGGTTAGGGTACAGGTTAAGGTTAGGGTTTTGGTACGGGTTAGGTTTACAGTACGGGTTAGGGTTAGGGTGAGGGTTAGGGTTAGTTTTAGAGTACGGTTAGGGTTAGTGTTAGTGTTAGGGTTAGGGTTAGAGTACGGGTTAGGGTTAGTGTTAGGGTTAGGGTTAAGGTTAGGGTTAGGGTTCGGATTAGAGTACGGGTTAGGGTTACGGTACGGTTAAGGGTTATGGTTATGGTTAGGGTTAGGTTAGGTTCAGGGTGCGGGTTAGGGTTAGGGTTAGAGCTTGGGTATGGGTTAGGGTTAGGGTAAGGGTTCGGGATAGGGTTGGGTACGGGTTAGGTCAAGGATTAGGGTTAGGTTTAGTGTACGTGTTAGGGTTAGGGTTAGGTTTAGGGTTAGGATTAGAGTATGGGTTAGGCTTAGGGTACGTGTTAGGATTAGGTTTAGGGTCAGGGTTAGGGTTAGGTTAGGTTACGAGTTATGGTTAGGGTTAGGTTTGGGGTACGGATTAGGGTTTGGGTTAGGGTTAGTGTACGGGTTAGGTTTAAGGTACGGGTTAGGGTTAGGGTTAGGGTCAGGGTTAGGTTTAGAGTTAGGGTTAGGGTTAGAGTACAGTTAGGTTTTGTGTTAGGGTTAGGCTTATGGTTAGTGTACGGATAGGGTTAGGGTTAGGGTTAGGGTTAGGCTACGGGTTAGGATTAGGTTTAGGGTACGGGTTAGAGTTAGGTTTAGGTCCGGGTTATGGTTAGGGTACGGGTTAGGTTTTGGTTTAGGGTCAGGGTTAAGGTTAGGGATAGGGTTATGATACGGGTTAGGGTTAGGGTTGGGGTTAGGGTACGGGTTAGTTTTAGGCTTAGGGTATGGATTAGGGTTAGGGTACGGGTTAGGGTTAGCGTTAGGGTTGTGGTATGATTTAGGGTTAGGGTTGGGGTTAGTGTTAGGGTACGGGTTAGGTTTAGGGTTATGGTACGGGTTAGGGTTACAGTACGGGTTAGGGTTAGTGTTAGTGTTAGGGTTAGTGTTAGGGATAGAGTACAGGTTAGGGTTAGTGTTAGGGTTAAGGAAAGGGTTAGGGTTAGGGTTAGGGCATGGGATAGGGTTAGGGTTAGGTTTAGGGTTAGGGTGAGAGTACGGGGTAGGGTTAGTGTTAGGGTTAGGGTTAGGGTTAATGTACTTGTTAGGCTTAGGGTTAGGTTTAGGGTTAGGTTACGGGTTAGTGTTAAATTTAGGGTACTGTATAGGGTTAGCGTATGGGTTAAGTTTAGGTTTTGGGTTAGGTTTAGGTTGCGGGTTAGGGTTAGGGTACTGGTTAGGGTGAAGTTTAGGTTGCGGGATAGGGTTAGGGTTAGGGTTAGTGTACGGGTTAGGGTTATGTTTAGGGTCAAGGTAACAGTTAGGGTTAGTGTTAGGGTATGGGTTAGGGTTAGGGTTGGGGTTAGGGTATGGGTTAGTTTTAGGGTTAGGGTATGGGTTAGGGTTACTTTTAAAGTAAGGGTTAGGGTTAGGGTGTGGGTTAGATTTCGGGTACGGTTATGGTCTAGGGTTAGGGTTAGGTTTAGGGTGTGGGTTAGGGTTAGGCATTGGGTTAGGGATAGGGAACGGGTTAGGTTTAGGGTACGGGTTAGGGTGAGCGTTAGGGTTATGGTATGGGTGAGGTTAGGGTTGGGGTTAGTGTTAGGGTATGGGTTAGGGTTAGGGTACGGGTTAGGTCTAGGGTTAGGTTTAGGTTTAGGATGCGGGTTAGGGTTAGGGTTAGGGTACGGGATTAGGTTTAGGGTTACGGTCAGGGCTAGGGTTAGGTTTAGGGTTAGGGTTAGGGTTAGGGTACGGGTTCGGGTTCCGGCACGAGTTAGGGTTAGGCTTAGGGTTAGGGTTAGGGTTAGGGTTATAGTAGGGGTTAGGGTTAGTGTTAGGGTTAGGTTTAGGGTTAGAGAACGGGTTAGGTTTAGTGTTAGGGTTATGGTTAGTGTTAGGTTTAGGGTTAGGGTTAGAGTACGGGATAGGGTTAGGTTTAGGTTTAGGGTTAGTTTAGAGTACGGTTTAGGGTTAGTGTTAGGGTTAGGGTTAGGGTACGTTTAGGGTTAGGGTTAGGGTTAGGGTTCGGGTTAGTGTTAGTGTACGGGTTAGGAGTAGGATTATGGTTAGGGTTAGTGTTAGGTTTACGGTACGATTTAGTGTTAAGTTTACGGTACGGGATAGGTTTAGGGTACGTGTTAGGTCTAGGTTTAGGGTTAGGTTTAGTGTGCGGGTTAGGGTTAGGGTTAGGGTACGTGTTAGGGTTAGGGTTTGGGTATGGGTTAGGGTTACGTTTAGGGTTAGGGTAAAGGGTTAGGTTTAGGGTTAGGGTAAGGGTTAGTGTTAGGGTACGGGTTAGTGTTAGGGTACGGGTTAAGTTTAGGGTTAGTGTATGAGTTCGGGTTACGGTACGAGTTAGGGTTAGGGTTAGGTTTAGGTTTTGGGGTAGGGTTATAGTAGGGGGTTAGGGTTAGTGTTAGGGTTAGGTTTAGGGTTAGAGTACGGGTTAGGGTTAGGGTTAGGGTGGTTTAGGGTTAAGGTTAGGGTTAGAGTACGGGTTTGGGTTAGTGTTAGGGTATGGGTTAGGTTTACCGTTTGGGTACGTGTTAGGGTAAGGGTTAGGGTTAGGGTTAGGTTTAGGGTTAGGGGTTATTGTTAGACTTAGTGTTAGGCTACGGGATAGTGTTAGAGTACTGGTTAGGTTTAGGTTTAGGTTTAGGGTTAGGTTTATGGTTATAGTACGGGTTAGGGTTAGATTTAGGGTTAGGTTTAGGTTTAGAGTACGGGTAGGGATAGTTTTAGGGTTAGGGTTAGGGTTAGGGTTTGGGTACGGGTTAGGGTTAGGGTTAGAGTATGGGGTAGGGTTAGTGTTAGTGTTAGGGTTAGGGCTAGAGTACGGGTTTGCGTTAGTGTTAGGGTACGGGTTAGATTTACCATTTGGGTACATGTTAGTGTAAGGGTTAGGGTTAGGTTTATTGTTAGGGGTTAGTTTTAGACTTAGTGTTAGGCTACGGGATAGGGTTAGAGTACGGGTTAGGTTTAGGTTTAGGGTTAGGGTTACGTTTATGGTTATAGTACGGGTTAGGGTTATATTTAGGGTTAGGTTTAGGCTTAGAGTACGGTTTAGGGATAGTGTTAGGGTTAGGTTTAGGATAAGGTTACGGGTTAGGGTTCGGGTACGGGTTAGGGTTAGGTTTAGGTGCGGGTTAGCGTTAGGGTTAGGGTTAGGGTTAGGTTTAGGTGCGGGTTAGGGTTAGGGTTAGGGTTAGGGGTTAGGGTTAGAGTTAGGGTTAGGCTACGGGTTACGGTTAGGGTACGGGTTACGGCTAGGGTTAGGGTTCGGGTTAGGGTTAGTGTACGAGTTAGGGTTATGGTTACGGTTAGGGTTAGGGTTAGGGTACGTTTTAGGGTTAGATTTTGGGTACGGGTTAGGGTTACATTTAGAGTTAGGGTACGGGTTAGGTTTAGGGTTAGGGTTAGGGTTAGGTTTACGGTATGCGTTAGGGTTACTGTACCGGTTAGGGTTAGGGTTATTGTTAGGGTTAGGGTTAGAGTACGGGTTTAGGTTAGTGTTTGGGTACGGGTTAGGTTTACCGTTTGGGTACGGGTTAGCCTAATGGTTAGGGTTAGGGTTAGGGTTAGGGTTAGGGGTTAGGGTTAGAGTTAGTGGTAGGATACAGTTAGGGTTAGGGTACGGGTTAGGGTTAGGGTTAGGGTTCAGGTTAGGGTTAGCGTACAGGTTAGGGTTAGGGTTAGGGTGAGTGTTAGTGTTAGGGTTACTGTACCGGTGAGGGTTAAGTTTATTGTACGGTATCGGTGTAGTGTTCATGTTAGGTCTAGTGTTAGGGTTAGGTTTAGTGTGCGGGTTAGGTTTAGGGTTAGGTTAGGGTACGTGTTAGGGTTAGGGTTTGGGTACGGGTTAGCGTTATGTTTAAGGTTAGGGTACGGTTTAGGTTTAGGGTTAGGGTGAGGGTACGGTTTAGGGTTAGGTTCCGGGTTAGGGTTAGGTTTAGGGTACGGGTTAGGGTTACTGTACCAGTTAGGGTTAGGGTTAGTGTTATGGTTATATTACGGGTTAGCTTTAGAGTTAAGGTTAGGTTTAGGGTTAGATTACGGGTTAGAGTTAGTGTTAGGGTTAGGGTTAGTGTTAGGGTATGGGTTAGGGTTAGAGGACGGGTTAGGGTTAGGTTTAGGGTTAGAGTACGGTTTAGGGTTAGTGTTAGTGTTAGGGTTAGTGTTAGTGTTAGTGTGCGGATAGTGTTAGGGTTAGGGTTAGGCTACGGGTTAGGTTTAGGTTTAGGGTACGGGATAGGTTTAGCGTACGGGTTAAGTTTAGGGTTAGGGTTAGGTTTAGGTGCGGGTTAGGGTTAGGGTTAGGGTACGGGTTAGGGTTAGGTTTAGGGTCAGGGTTAGGGTTAGTGATAGGGTTATGGTACGGGTTAGGTTTAGGGTTGGGATTAGGGTACGGGTTAGTTTTAGGTTTAGGTTACGGGTTAGGGTTACGGTTAAAGTTAGGGTTAGGGTTAGGGTATGTGTTAGGGTTAGGGTACGGTAAGGGTTTTGGGTTAGGGTTAGCTTTAGGTTTAGGATGCGGGTTAGGGTTAGGGTTAGTGTTAGGGTTAGCGCTAGGGAATGGTTTAGGGTAACTGTTAGGGTTTGGGTACGGGTTAGGGTGAGGAATAGGTTATGGGATAGGGTTGGGGACGGGTTAGGTCAAGGATTAGGGTTAGGTTTAGGGTACGGGTTAGGGTTAGGGTTTGGATTAAGGTTAGGTTTAGGGTATGGGTTAGGCTTAGGGTACGAGTTATTGTTAGGTTAATGTCAGTGTTAGGGTTAGGGTTAGCGTTAGGTTACGGTTTAGGGTTAGGTTTAGGGTACGGGTTAGGGTTAGGGTTATGGTTAGAGTACGGGTTAGGTTTAGGGTACGGGTTAGGGTTAGGTTTAGGGTCAGGGTTAGGGTTAAGGTTAGGATACAAGTTAGGGTTAGGGTTTGGGTATGGGTTGGGGTTAGGGTATTGGTACGGGTTAGGGTTACAGTACGGTTTAAGGTTAGGGTGAGGGTTAGGGTTAGGTTGAGAGTACGTTTAGGGGTAGGGTTAGGGTTAGAGTACGGGTTAGGGTTAGTGTTAGGGTTAGGGTTAGGGTTAGGTTTAGGGTTAGGGTACGGGTTAGTGTTAGGGTTAGGGTTAGGGTACGGGGTAGGGTTAGTGTTAGGGTTAGGGTTAGGGTTAATGTACGGGTAGGCTTAGGGTTAGGTTTAGGGTTAGGATACGGGTTAGGGTTAGGTTTAGAGTATGGGATAGGGTAAGCGTATGGGTTAAGTTTGGGTTAGGGTTAGGTTTAGGTTACGGGTTAGCTTTATGGTACGGGTTAGGTTTAGGGCGCGGGTTAGGGTTAGGGTTAGGTTTAGTGTAATTGATAAGGTTAGGTTTAGGGTCTAGGTTAGGGTTAGGGTTAGTGTTAGGATACGGGTTAGGGTTAGGGTTGGGTTCAGGGTACGGGTTAGTTTAGGGTTAGGATACGGGTTAGGTTTAGTGTTAGGGTTAGGGTAAGGGTTACGGTTTGCGTTAGGGTTACTGTACAGGTTAGGGTTAGGGTTATTTTTAGGGTTAGGGTTAGAGTATGGGTTTGGGTTAGTGTTTGCGTACGGGTTAGGTTTACCGTTTGGGTACGGGTTAGCCTAATGGTTAGGGTTAGTGTTAGGGTTAGGGTTAGGGTTAGGGGTTAGGGTTAGAGTTCTTGGTAGGATACAGTTAGGGTTAGGGTACGGGTTAGGGTTAGGGTTAGGGTTCGGGTTAGGGTTAGTGTTTGGGTTCGGGTTAGGGTTAGGGTTAGTGTTAGGGTTACTGTACCAGTGAGGGTTAAGTTTAGGGTACGGTATCGGTGTAGTGTACGTGTTAGGTCTAGGGTTAGGGTTAGGTTTAGTGTGCGGGTTAGGTTTAGGGTTAGGTTAGGGTACGTGTTATGGTTAGGGTTTGGGTACGGGTTAGCGTTATGTTTAAGGTTAGGGTACGGTTTAGGTTTAGGGTTAGGGTGAGGGTACGGTTTAGGGTTAGGTTCCGGGTTCGGGTTAGGTTTAGGGTACGGGTTAGGGTTACTGTACCAGTTAGGGTTAGGGTTAGTGTTATGGTTATAGTACGGGTTAGCTTTAGAGTTAAGGTTAGGTTTAGGGTTAGATTACGGGTTAGAGTTAGTGTTAGGGTTAGGGTTAGTGTTAGGGTACGGGTTAGGGTTAGAGTACGGGTTAGGGTTAGGTTTAGGGTTAGGTTTAGGGTTAGAGTAC
This sequence comes from Urocyon cinereoargenteus, assembly GCA_032313775.1. Taxonomy (NCBI): domain Eukaryota; kingdom Metazoa; phylum Chordata; class Mammalia; order Carnivora; family Canidae; genus Urocyon; species Urocyon cinereoargenteus. The sequence continues at coordinate 3,926,809 of JAVLSZ010000034.1, forward strand.
GGTTTAGGGTTAGTGTTAGTGTTAGGGTTAGTGTTAGTGTTAATGTGCGGTTAGTGTTAGGGTTAGGGTTAGGCTACGGGTTAGGTTTAGGTTTAGGGTACGGGATAGGTTTAGCGTACGGGTTAAGTTTAGGGTTAGGGTTAGGTTTAGGTGCGGGTTAGGGTTAGGGTTAGGGTACGGGTTAGGGTTAGGTTTAGGGTCAGGGTTAGGGTTAGTGTTAGGGTTATGGTACGGGTTAGGGTTAGGGTTGGGATTAGGGTACGGGTTAGTTTTAGGGTTAGGGTACGGGTTAGGGTTACGGTTAAAGTTAGGGTTAGGGTTAGGGTATGTGTTAGGGTTAGGGTACGGTAAGGGTTTTGGGTTAGGGTTAGCTTTAGGTTTAGGATGCGGGTTAGGGTTAGGGTTAGTGTTAGGGTTAGCGCTAGGGAATGGTTTAGGGTAACTGTTAGGGTTTGGGTACGGGTTAGGGTGAGGAATAGGTTATGGGATAAGGTTGGGGACGGGTTAGGTCAAGGATTAGGGTTAGGTTTAGGGTACGGGTTAGGGTTAGGGTTTGGATTAAGGTTAGGTTTAGGGTATGGGTTAGGCTTAGGGTACGAGTTATTGTTAGGTTAACGTCAGTGTTAGGGTTAGGGTTAGCGTTAGGTTATGGTTTAGGGTTAGGTTTAGGGTACGGGTTAGGGTTAGGGTTATGGTTAGAGTACGGGTTAGGTTTAGGGTACGGGTTAGGGTTAGGTTTAGGGTCAGTGTTAGGGTTAAGGTTAGGATACAAGTTAGGGTTAGGGTTTGGGTATGGGTTGGGGTTAGGGTATTGGTACGGGTTAGGGTTACAGTACGGGTTAAGGTTAGGGTGAGGGTTAGGGTTAGGTTGAGAGTACGGTTAGGGTTAGGGTTAGGGTTAGGGTTAGAGTACGGGTTAGGGTTAGTGTTAGGGTTAGGGTTAGGGTTAGGTTTAGGGTTAGGGTACGGGTTAGTGTTAAGGTTAGGGTTAGGGTACGGGGTAGGGTTAGTGTTAGGGTTAGGGTTAGGGTTAATGTACGGGTAGGCTTAGGGTTAGGTTTAGGGTTAGGATACGGGTTAGGGTTAGGTTTAGAGTATGGGATAGGGTAAGCGTATGGGTTAAGTTTGGGTTAGGGTTAGGTTTAGGTTACGGGTTAGCTTTATGGTACGGGTTAGGTTTAGGGCGCGGGTTAGGGTTAGGATTAGGTTTAGTGTAAGTGATAAGGTTAGGTTTAGGGTCTAGGTTAGGGTTAGGGTTAGTGTTAGGATACGGGTTAGGGTTAGGGTTGGGTTCAGGGTACGGGTTAGTTTAGGGTTAGGATACGGGTTAGGTTTAGGGTTAGGGTTAGGGTAAGGGTTACAGTTTGCGTTAGGGTTACTCTACGGGTTAGGGTTAGGGTTATTTTTACGGTTAGGGTTAGAGTACAGGTTTGGGTTAGTGTTTGCGTACGGGTTAGGTTTACCGTTTGGGTACGGGTTAGCCTAATGGTTAGGGTTAGGGTTAGGGTTAGGGTTAGGGTTAGGGGTTAGGTTTAGAGTTCTTGGTAGGATACAGTTAGGGTTAGGGTACGGGTTAGGGTTAGGGTTAGGGTTCGGGTTAGGGTTAGTGTACGGGTTCGGGTTAGGGTTAGGGTTAGGGTTAGTGTTAGGGTTACTGTACCGGTGAGGGTTAAGTTTAGGGTACGGTATCGGTGTAGTGTACGTGTTAGGTCTAGGGTTAGGGTTAGGTTTAGTGTGCGGGTTAGGTTTAGGGTTAGGTTAGGGTACGTGTTATGGTTAGGGTTTGGGTACGGGTTAGCGTTATGTTTAAGGTTAGGGTACGGTTTAGGTTTAGGGTTAGGGTGAGGGTACGGTTTAGGGTTAGGTTCCGGGTTCGGGTTAGGTTTAGGGTACGGGTTAGGGTTACTGTACCAGTTAGGGTTAGGGTTAGTGTTATGGTTATAGTACGGGTTAGCTTTAGAGTTAAGGTTAGGTTTAGGGTTAGATTACGGGTTAGAGTTAGTGTTAGGGTTAGGGTTAGTGTTAGGGTACGGGTTAGGTTTAGAGTACAGGTTAGGGTTAGGTTTAGGGTTAGGTTTAGGGTTAGAGTACGGTTTAGGGTTAGTGTTAGGGTTAGTGTTAGTGTTAGTGTGCGGATAGTGTTAGGGTTAGGGTTAGGCTACGGGTTAGGTTTAGGTTTAGGGTACGGGGTAGGTTTAGCGTATGGGTTAAGTTTAGGGTTAGGGTTAGGTTTAGGTGCGGGTTAGGGTTAGGGTTAGGGTACGGGTTAGGGTTAGGTTTAGGGTCAGGGTTAGGGTTAGTGATAGGGTTATGGTACGGGTTAGGGTTAGGGTTGGGATTAGGGTACGGGTTAGTTTTAGGTTTAGGGTACGGGTTAGGGTTACGGTTAAAGTTAGGGTTAGGGTTAGGGTATGGGTTAGGGTTAGGGTACGGTAAGGGTTTAGGGTTAGGGTTAGCTTTAGGTTTAGGATGTGGGTTATGGTTAGGGTTAGTGTTAGGGTTAGCGCTAGGGAATGGTTTAGGGTAACTGTTAGGGTTTGGGTACAGGTTAGGGTGAGGGTTAGGTTATGGGATAGGGTTGGGGACGGGTTACGTCAAGGATTAGGGTTAGGTTTAGGGTACGGGTTAGGGTTAGGGTTTGGATTAAGGTTAGGTTTAGGGTATGGGTTAGGCTTAGGGTACGAGTTATTGTTAGGTTAACGTCAGTGTTAGAGTTAGGGTTAGCGTTAGGTTATGGTTTAGGGTTAGGTTTAGGGTACGGGTTAGGGTTAGGGTTATGGTTAGAGTAGGGTTAGGTTTAGGGTACGGGTTAGGGTTAGGTTTAGGGTCAGGGTTAGTGTTAAGGTTAGGATACGAGTTAGGGTTAGGGTTTGGGTATGGGTTAGGGTTAGGGTATTGGTACGGGTTAGGGTTACAGTACGGGTTAAGGTTAGGGTGAGGGTTAGGGTTAGGTTGAGAGTACGGTTAGGGTTAGGGTTAGAGTACGGGTTAGGTTTAGTGTTAGTGTTAGGGTTAGGGTTAGGTTTAGGGTTAGGGTACGGGTTCGGGTTAGGGTTAGGGTTAGGGTACGGGGTAGGGTTAGTGTTAGTGTTAGGGTTAGGGTTAATGTACGGGTAGGGTTAGGTTTAGGGTTAGGATACGGGTTAGGGTTAGGTTTAGAGTATGGGATAGGGTTAGCGTATGGGTTAAGTTTGGGTTAGGGTTAGGTTTAGGTTACGGGTTAGGTTTAGGGTACGGGTTAGGTTTAGGGCGCGGGTTAGGGTTAGGTTTAGTGTAAGTGATAAGGTTAGGTTTAGGGTCTAGGTTAGGGTTAGGGTTAGTGTTAGGATACGGGTTAGGGTTAGGGTTGGGTTCAGGGTACGGGTTAGTTTAGGGTTAGGATACGGGTTAGTTTTATGGTTAAGGTTAGGGTTAGGGTTAAGGTATGGGTTAGGGTTAGGTTACGGTTAAGGGTTATGGTTTGGGTTAGGGTTAGGGTTAAGTTTAGGATGCTGGTTAGGGTTAGGGTAGGGTTAGGTTTAGATTACGGGTTTGGGTTAGTGTTAGGGTACGGGTTAGGTTTACCGTTTGGGTACGGAATAGGGAAAGGGTTAGGGTTTGGGTTAGGGGTTAGGGTTAGAGTTATGGTTAGGCTACGGGTAGGGTTAGGGTACGGGTTAGGGTTAGGGTTAGGGTTCAGGTTAGGGTTAGTGTACGACTTAGGGTTAGGGTTAGGGTTAGGGTTAGGGTTAGTGTTAGGGTTACAGTACAGGCTAGGGTTAAGGTTAGGTTACGGGATAGGGTTAGTGTACGTGTTAGGTCTAGGGTTAGGGTTAGGTTTAGTGTGCGGTTTACGGTTAGGGTTAGGGATAGGGTACGTGTTAGGGTTAGGTTTTGGGTACGTGTTAGGCTTATGTTTAGGGTTACGATACAGGTTAGGTTTAGGGTTAGGGTAAGTGTTAGTGTTAGGTTGCTGGTTAGGGTTAGATTACGGGTTAGGGTTAGGTTTAGGTTTAGGGTTAGGGTATGGGTTAGGGTTAGTGTTAGGGTTAGGGTTAGGGTTAGTGTGCGGATATGGTTAGGGTTAGCGTTAGTGTTAGGGTACGGGTTTGGGTTAGGTTTAGGGTACAGGATAGGGTTAGTGTAAGGGTTAAGTTTAGGGTTAGTGTTAGGTTTAGGTTATCGGTTAGGGTTAGGGTACGGGTTTGGGTTAGGTTTAGGTGCGGGTTAGGGTTAGGGTACAGGTAATGGTTAGGGTACATGTTAGGGTTAGGGTTTGGGTACGGGTTAGGGTTACGTTTAGGTTTAGGGTACAGGTTAAGTTTAGGGTTAGGGTTAGGGTACGGTTTAGGGTGAGGGTACGGATAGGGTTTAGATACGGTCAGGGTTAGGGTTAGGTTTAGGGTTAGGGTTAGGGTTAGGATACGGGTTAGGGTTCCTGAATGGGTTAGGGTTAGGATTAGGGTACAGGATAAGGCTAGCGTACGAATTAAGTTTAGGGTTAGGGTTAGGTATAGGTTATGGGTTAGGTTTAGGGTATTGGTTAGGGTTAGTTTTAGGGACAGGGTTAGGGTTAGCGTTAGGGTACGAATTAGGTTTAGAGTTAGGGTACGGGTTAGGGTTAGGGTATTGGTACAGGTTAGGGTTACAGTACGGGTTAAGGATAGGGTGAGGGTTAGGGTTAGGTTTAGAGTACGGTTAGGGTTAGGGTTAGAGTTAGGGTTAGAGTACGGTTTAGGGTTAGTGTTAGGGTAGGGGTTAGGGTTAGGGTACGGGTTAGGGTTAGGTTTAGGGAATAGGGTTAGAGTTCGGGGTAGGGTTAGTGTTAGGGTTTGGTTAGTATTAGGGTAGGGGTTAGGGTTAGGGTACGGGTTAGGGTTAGGTTTAGGGTTAGGGTTAGAGTTCGGGGTAGGGTTAGGGTTAGGGTTTGGTTAGGGTTAATGTACGGGTTAGGCTTAGGGTTAGGTTTACGGTTAGGATATGGGTTAGGGTTAGGTTTAGGTTACGGGATAGGGTTAGCGTACGGGTTAAATTTAGGGTTAGGGTTAGGTTTAGGTTACGGGTTAGGTTTAGGGTGTTGGTTAGGGTTAGGATTAGGGTTAGAGTTAGGGTACGGGTTAGGGTTAGGTTTAGGGTCAGGGTTAGGTTTAGGGATAGGGTTATGGTACGGGTTAGGGTTAGGGATGGGGTTAGGGTACGTGTTAATTTTAGGGTTAGTGTACGGGTTAGATTTACGGTTAAGGTTAGGGTTAGGGTTAGGTTATGGGTTAGGGTTAGGGTTAGGGTTTGGGTAAGGGTTAGGTTTACGGTTAGGATTAGGGTATGGGTTAGGTTTAGGGTCCGGGTTATGGTTAGCATTAGGTTTAGGGTGGGTTAGGTTTAGGTTTATGGTACGGGTTAGGGTACGGGTTATGGTTAGGTTTAGGGTTGTTGTTAGGGTTAGGGTTAGGGTACAGGTTAGGGTTACGGTACAGTTTAGGGTTAGGGTTAGGGTTAGGGTTAGATTTACGGTTAGTGTACGGGTTAGGGTTAGGTTTAGGGTACGGGTTAGGGATAGGTAACGGGTTAGGGTTAGGAGTAGGGTATGGGTTAGATTTAGGGTTAGGGTTAGGGTTAGGTTAGGTTTATGGTACGGGTTAGTGTACGGGTTAGGGTTACGGTTAAGTTATGGGTAACGGTACAGTTTTGTGTTATGGTATGGGTTAGGGTATGGGTTTGGATTAGTCTTAGGTACGTGTAGATTTACTGTTTGGGTACGGGTTACGGTAGGGTTAGTGTTAGGGTTAGGGTTAGGGTTTAGGTATAATATTAGGCTCGGGATAGGGTTAGGGTACGGTTTTATGGTGCGGTTTAGGGTTATGGTTAGTGAATGTGTATGGGTATGGAATAGGTTTAGGGTTAGGGTTAATGCTGGTTTAGGGTGCGGGTTAGGGTTAAGGTTAGGGTACGGGATAGTGTTAGTGTACATGTTCGGTCTAGGATTTGGGTTAGGTTTAGTGTGCGGGTTAGAGTTAGGGTTAGGGTTAGGGTACGAGTTAGGGTTAGGTTTTGGGTACGGGTTAGGATTACGTTTAGGGTTAGTGCATGGGTTAGGTTTAGGGCTAGGGTTAGGATAAGGTTTAGGGTTAGGGTACGGGTTAGGTTTATGGTTAGAGTCAGTGCTAGGGTTAGGTTTAGGGTAAAGAATAGGGTACGGGTTAGTGTACGGGTTAGTTTTAGGTTTAAGGGACGGGTTAGGGTTATGGTTAAAGTTAGGGTTAGGGTTAGGGTTTAGGTTATGGTTAGGGTACGGTTAAGGGTTATGGTTAAGGTTAGGTTTATGGTTAAGTTTAGGGTGCGGTTAGGGTTAGGGTTAGGGTTAGAGTACGGGTTTGGGTTAGTGTTAGGGTACGGGTTAGGTTTACATTTGGGTACGGGTTAGGGTAAGGGTTAGGGTTAGGGTTAGGGTTAGGGGTTAGGGTTAGAGTTAGTGTTAGGCTACGGGATCGGGTAGAGTACGGGTTAGTGTTAGGTTTAAGGTTAGGGTTAGGGTTATAGTACGGGTTAGGGTTAGAGTTTGGGTTAGGTTTAGGGTTAGAGTACGGGTTAGGGATAATGTTAGGGTTAGGGTTAGTGTTAGGGTACGGGTTAGGGTTAGAGTACGGGTTAGGGTTAGGTTTAGGGTTAGGGTTAGTGTTAGAGTACGGGTTAGGTTTAGTGTTAGGGTTAGGTTTAGGGTTAGGGTTAGGGTTAGGGTTAGGGCTAGGGTTAGGGTTAGGTTTAGGGTACGGGATATGGTTAGGGTACGGGTTAGGGTTAGGTTTAGGTTTAGTGTCAGGTTTAGCGTTAGGGATAGGGTTAGGTTACGGGTTAGGGTTAGTTTTGTGGTTAGGGTACGGGTTAGTTTTATGGTTAGGGTACGGGTCAGTGTTATGGTTAAGGTTACGGTTAGGGTTAGGTTATGGGTTAGGGTTAGGGTACGGGTATGTGTTATGTTTAGGGTTAGGGTAAGGTTTAGGTTTAGGGGACGGGTTTGGTTTTTGGTTAGGGTTAGCACTAGGTTATGGGTTAGGGATAATGTTAGGTTTTAGGTACGTGTTAGGTTTAGGGTTGGGTATGGGATAGGTATGGGTACGGGTTGGGTCAAGGGTTAGGGTTAGGTTTAGGGTACGGGTTAGGTTTAGGGTTAGGTTTAGGTTTAGGGTTAGGGTATGTGTTAGGGTTAGGGTTAGGGTCAGGGTTAGTGTACGAGTTAGGGTTAGTGGTAGGTTTAGGGTACGGGTTAGGGTTAGGGTTAGGGTTAGGGGTAGGGTACGGGTGTAGGTTTAGGTTACACGTTAGGGTTAGGTTTAGGTGCGGGTTAGGGTTAGGGTTAGGTACAGTTTAGGGTTAGGTTTAGGGTCAGGGTTAGGGTTAGTGATAGGGTTATTGTACGGGTTAGGGTTAGGTTTGGGGTTAGGGAATGGGTTAGGGTTAGGGTTAGCATACGGTTAGGGTTAGGGTTAGGGTTAGGGTTAGAGTACGGGTTAGGGTTAGTGTTAGGGTTAGGGTTAGATTTAGGGTAAGGGTTATGGTTAGGGTTAGGGTTAGCTTTAGGTTTGGCTGCGGGTTAGGGTTAGGGTTAGCGTTAGTGTTAGGGTTAGCACTCGGGAATGGGTTAGTGTTACAGTTAGGGTTTGGGTATGGGTTAGTTTAGGGTTAGGTTATGGGATACGGTTGGGTACGGGTTAGGTCAAGGGTTAGGTTTAGGTTTAGGGCAGAGGTTAGCTTTAGGGTTAGGATTAGGTTTAGGTTTAGGGTATGGGTTAGGCTTAGGGTACGGGTTAGTGTTAGCGTCAGGCTTACGGTACGGGTTAGGGTTAGCGTCAGTGTTAGGGTTAGGGTTAGCGTTAGGTTACGGGTTAGGGTTAGGTTAGGGTATGGCTTAGGGTTAGGGTTAGGGTCAGGGTTAAGGTTAGGGTTAGGGTACGAGTTAGGGTTAGGTTTAAGGTACGGGTTAGGGTTAGGGTATTGGTATGGGTTAGTGTTACAGTACGGGTTAGGGTAAGGGTGAGGGTTAGGGTTAGATTTAGAGTATGGTTAGGTTTAGTGTTAGGGTTAGGGTTAGTGTACGGGTTAGGGTTAGTGTTAGGGTTAGGGTTAGGGTTAGTGTTAGGGTTCGGGTACGGGTTAGGGTTAGGGTTAGGGTTAGGTTTAGAGCACGGCAAAGGGTTGGGTATGGGTTAGGTGAAGGTTTAGGGTTAGGTTTAGGGTACGGGTTAGGGATAGGGTTAGGTTTAGGGTGCGGGTTAGAGTTAGGGTTAGGGTTAGTGTAAGGGTTAGGGTTAGGTTAAGGGTCAGGGTTAGGGTTAGGGTTAGGATTAGTGTTCAGGTTATGGTTAGGGTTGGGGTTAGGGTACGGGTTAGTTTTAGGGTTAGGTTATGGGTTTGGGTTATGGTTAAGGTTAGGTTTAGGTTGAGGGGATGGGTTAGGGTTACGTTACGGTTAAGGGTTATAGTTTGGGTTAGGTTTAGGGTTAAGTTTAGGGTGCGGGTTAGGGTTAAGGTTTGGTTTAGGGTTAGGGTTAGAGTACGGGTTTGGTTTAGTGTAAGGGTATGGGTTAGGTTTACCATTTGGGTACGGGTTAGGTTAAGGGTTAGGGATAGGGTTATGGTTAGAGTTAGGCGTTAGGGTTAGAGTTAGGGTTAGGCTACGTGTAGGGTTAGGGTACAGTTAGGGTTAGGGTTAGCGTTTGGGTGAGGGTTAGATTATGTGTTAGGGTTAGGGTTAGGGGTAGGGTTAGTGTTATGGTTACGGTACAGGATAGGGTTAGTGTACGTGTTAGGTCTAGTATTAGGGTTAGGTTTAGTGTGCGGGTTAGGGTTAGGGTTAGGGTACGTGTTAGGGTAAGTGTTTGGGTACAGTTTAGTGTTAGGGTACGGGTTAGGGTTAGGGTTAGGATTAGGGTACTGGTTAGGGTTAGGGTACGTGATAGGGTTAGTGTTAGGGTGAGTGTTAGGGTACGGGTTAGGGTTAGGGTACGGGTTAAGTCTAGGGTGAGGGTTAGGTTTAGGATGCGGGTTATTGTTAGGGTTAGGGTACGGGATTCGGGTTAGGGTTAGGGTTAGGGTTACGGTTAAGTTTAGTTTTAGGGTTACGGTTAGGGTACGGGTAAAGTTAACGGTGCGAGTTAGGGTTAGGGTTAGGTTTAGGTTACGGGTTAGGGTTAGGGTTAGGGTTAGGGTTAGAGTACGGGGTAGGGTTAGTGTGAGGGTTAGGGTTAGGGTTAATGTACGGGTTAGCTTAGGGTTAGGTTAGGGTTAGGATATGGGTTAGGGTTATGTTTAGGGTACGGATTGGGTTAACATACAGGCTAAGTTTAGTTTTAGGGGTAGGTTTACGTTACGGGTTAGGGTTAGGGTACGGGTTAGGGTTAGGTTTAGGGTGCGGGTTAGGGTTAGGGTTAGGATTAGTGTAAGGGTTAGGGTTAGGATTAGTGTCAGGGTTAAGGTTAGGGTTAGTGTTAGTGTACAGGTTATGGTTAGAGTTGGGGTTAGGGTACGGGTTAGTTTTAGGGTTATGGTACGGTTTGGGTTACGGTTAAGTTTAGGGTTAGTGTTAGGGTATGGGTTAGTGTTAGGGTACAGTTTAGGGTTAGTGTTAGGGTTAGGGTTAGTGTACGGGTTAGGGTTAGTGTATGGGTTAGGGTTAGTGTTAGGGTTAGGATACGGTTTAGGACTAGGGTTAGGGTACGGGATAGGGTTAGGGTACGGGTTATGTCTAGGGTTAGGGTTAGGTTTACGGTGCGGGTTACAGTTAGGCCCTGGGTTAGTGTTAGGGTACGGGTTAGGGTTAGGGTATGGGTTAGGGTTATGGTTAGTGTACGGCTTAGGGTTAGGGTTAATGTTAGGGTTAGGGTACGGGTTAGTGTTAGGGTACAGGTTAGGGTTATTCTATGGGTTAGGTCTAGGGTTAGGGTTAGGTTTAGGATGCGGGTTAGGGTTAGGGTACGGGATTAGGGTTAGGTTTAGGGTCAGGGTTAGGGTTAAGTTTAGGTTTATGGTTAGGGTTGGGTACGGGTTCGGGTAACGGTACGAGTTAGGGTTAGGGTAAGGTTTAGGTTTAGGGTTAGGATTATGTAGGGAGTTAGGGTTAGTGTTAGGGTTATGGATAGTGTTAGGGTTAGGGTTAAGTTTAGAGTACGGGTTAGGGTTAGGATTAGGTTTAGGGTTAGGTTTAGAAAACGGGATAGGGATAGTGTTAGGGTTAGGGTTAAGGTTAGGGTTAGGGTTAGGGTTAGTGTGTGGTTAGGGTTAGGATTAGGGTCAGGGTTAGGGTTAGGGTTAGTGTTAGTGTACGTGTTAAGGTTAGGGTTGGGGTTAGGGTACGGGGTAGTTTTAGGGTTAGGGTACGAGTTAGGGTTATGGTTAAGGTTAGGGCTAGGTTTAGGGTATGGGTTAGGGTTAGGTTATGGTTAAGGGTTATGGTTTGCGTTAGGGTTAGGGTTAAGTTTAGGGTGCGGGTGAGGGTTAGGTTTAGGGTTAGGGTTAGGGTTAGGGTTAGGTTTAGAGTACGGGTTTGGGTTAGTGTTAGGGTACGTGTTGGGTTTACCGTTTGGGTATGTGTTAGGGTAAGGTTTAGGGTTAAGGTTAGGGTTAGGGGTTAGGGTTAGTGTTAGGGTTAGGCTACGGGAAGGGTTATGGTACGAGTTATGGTTAGGTTTAGGGTTAGGCTTAGTGTTAGAGTACTGGTTTGGGTTAGTGTTAGGGTACGGGTTAGGTTTACCGTTTGGGTACGGGTTAGGGTAAGGGTTAGGGTTAGGTTTAGGGGTTAGGGTTAGAGTTAGGTTTAGGCTACGGGTAGGGTTAGGGTATGGTTTAGGGTAGGGTTAGTGTTAGGATTACGTAACGGGTTAGGGTTAAGTTTAGGGTACGGGATAGGGTTAGTGTAGGTGTTTGGTCTAGGGTTAGGGTTAGGTTTAGTGTGCGGGTTAGGGTTAGGGTACATGTTAGGGTTAGGGTTTGGGTACCAGTTAGGGTTACATTTAGGGTTAGGGTACGGGTTAGGTTTAGTGTTAGGGTTAGGGTACTGTTTAGGGTTAGGGTACGGGTTAGGGTTAGGTTTAGGGTCAAGGTTAGGGTTAGGTTTAGGGTTAGGGTTAGTGTTAGGGTACGCGTTAGGGTTACTGTATGGGTTAGGGTTAGAGTTAGGGTTAGGTTTAGGGTTAGAGTACGGGGTAGGGTTATTGTTAGGGTTAGGGTTAGTGTTAGGGTACGGGTTAGGGTTAGGGTACGGGTTAGGGTTAGAGTACGGGTTAGGGTTATGTTTAGGGTTAGGGTGAGGGTTAGTGTACCGATAGGGTTATGGTTAGGGTTAGAGTACGGGTTAGGGTTAGTGTTAGGGGTTATGGTGAGGGTTAGGTTTAGGGTACGGGTTAGGGTTAGGCGAATGTTATGGGTTAGGTTTAGGGTTAGGGTTAGTGTTAGGGTTAGGGTTATGCAACGTCTTAGGGTTCAGGTTAGGTTAGGGATAGTGTACGGGTTTGTGTATGGGTTAGGGTTAGGTTTAAGGTTCGGGTAACGGTACGGGTTAGGGTTAGGGTACGGGTACGGGTACAGGTTAGGGTTAGGGTGTGTGTTAGGGTTAGGAATCGGGTTAGGTATAGGGTTAGGGTTAGTGTTAGGGTTAGGGTATGGGTTAGTGTTAGGGTTAGTGTACGGTTTAGGGTTAGGGTTCAGGTTAGTGTTAGGGTTAGGGTACTGGTTAGGGTTAGGGCCACGGTTAGGGTTAGGGATAGGGTATGAGTTAGGGTTAGGGTTAGGGTTAGGGTTAGGTTTAGAGTACGGGTTTGGGTTAGTGTTATGGTACGTGTTAGGTTTACCATTTGGGTACGTGTTAGGATAAGGGTTAGGGTTAGGGTTAGGGTTTAGGGTTACTGTTAGGGTTAGACTACGGGAAGGGTTAGGGTACGGGTTTGGGTACGGGTTAGGGTTAGGTTTAGGGTTAGAGTACGGGTTTGTGTTAGTGTTAGGTTACGGGTTAGGTTTACCGTTTGGGTGCAGGTTAGGGTTAAGGGTTAGGGTTAGGGTTAGGGGTTAGGGTTAGAGTTAGGGTTAGGCTACGGGTAGGGTTAGGGTACGGGTTAGGGTTAGGGTTAGCGTTAGTGTTAGGGTTACATTATGGGTTAGGGTTAAGGTTAGGGTACGGGATAGGGTTAGTGTAGGTGTTATGTCTAGGGTTAGGGTTAGGTTTAGTGTGCGGGTTAGGGTTAGGGTAGGTGTTAGGGTTAGGGTTTGGGTACGGGTTAGGGTTTCATTTAGGGTTAGGGTACCGGTTAGGATTAGGGTTAGGTTTAGGGTACGGTTTAGGGTTAGGTTACGGGTTAGGGTTAGGTTTAGGGTTAGGTTTAGGGTTAAGGTTAGGGTTAGAGTACGTGTTAGGGTTAGGGTTTGGTACAGGTTAGGGTTCCCTTTAGGGTTACGGTACGGGTTAGGTTTAGGTGTAGGGAAAGGGTTAGTGTTAGGGTACGGGTTAGGGTTAGTTTTAGGGTTAGGGTTAGGGTTAGTGTACGGATAGTGTTAGGGTTAGAGTTAGGGTTAGGGTACGGGTTAGGGTTAGTGTTAGCGTTAGGGTTCGTGTTAGGGTTAGGATACGGGTTAGGACTAGGGTTAGGGTACGGGATAGGGTTAGGGTATGGGTTATGTCTAGTGTTAGGGTTAGGTTTACGGTGCGGGCTAGATTTAGGCCCTGGGTTAGTGTTAGGGTACGGGTTAGGGTTAGGGTATGGGCTAGGGTTATGGTTAGTGTACGGGTTAGGGTTAGGGTTAGTGTTAGGGTTAGGGTATGGGTTAGTGTTAGGGTACGGGTTAGGGTTAGGCTCCGGGTTAGGTCTAGGGTTAGGGTTAGGTTTAGGATGCGGGTTAGGGTTAGGTTTAGGGTACGGGATTAGGGTTAGGGTTAGGGTCAGGGTTAGGGTAGGTTTAGGGTTAGGGTTAGGGTTGGGTACGGGTTCGGGTTATGGTACGAGTTAGGGTTAGGGTAAGGGTTAGGTTTAGGGTTAGGATTATAGTATGGGGTTAGGGTTAGTGTTAGGGTTACGTTTAGGTTTAGAGTACTGGTTAGGGTTAGTGTTAGGGATATGGTTAGTGTTAGGGTTAGGGTTAAGGTTAGAGTATGGGTTAGGGTTAGTTTTAGGGTAAGGGTTAGATTTAGAGTATGGGATAGGTTTAGTGTTAGTGTTAGTGTTAGGGTTAGGGTTAGGGTTAGTGTGCGTTTAGGGTTAGGTTTAGGGTCAGGGTTAGGGTTAGGGTTAGTGTTTGTGTACGCGTTAAGGTTAGGGTTGGGGTTAGGGTACGGGTTAGTTTTAGGGTTAGGGTATGAGTTAGGGTTACCGTTAAGGTTAGGGTTAGGGTTAGGGTATGGGTTAGGGTTAAGTTATGGTTAAGGGTTATGGTTTTCGTTAGGGTTAGTGTTAAGTTTAGGGTGTGGGTTAGGGTTAGGGTTAGGGTTAGGTTTAGACTACGGGTTTGGGTTAGTGTAGGGTAAGTTTTAGGTTTACCGTTTGGGTACGTGTTAGGGTAAGGGTTAGGGTTAGGGTTAGTGTTAGGGGTTAGGGTTAGAGTTTGTGTTAGGCTACAGGAAATGTTAGGGTACGGGTTAGGGTACGGGTTAGGGTTATGTTTAGGGTTAGGGTGAGGGTTAGTGTACGGATAGGGTTATGGTTAGTGTTAGAGTACGGGTTAGGGTTAGTGTTAGGGGTTATGGTGAAGGTTAGGTTTAGGGTACGGGTTAGGGTTAGGCGTACGTTATGGGTTAGGTTTAGGGTTAGGGTTAGTGTTAGGGTTAGGGTTATGCAACGTCTTAGGGTTCAGGTTAGGGTTAGGGATAGTGTACGGGTTTGTGTACGGGTTAGGGTTAGGTTTAAGGTTCGGGTAACGGTACGGGTTAGGGTTAGGGTATGGGTACGGGTTAGGGTTAGGGTTAGGGTGTGTGTTAGGGTTAGGAATCGGGTTAGGGTTAGGGTTACGGTTAGTGTTAGGGTTAGGGTATGGGTTAGGGTTAGGGTTAGTGTACGGTTTAGGGTTAGGGTACGTGTTAGGGTTAGTTGTAGGGTACGGGTTAGGGTTAGGGTTAGGGTTAGTATAAGGGTTAAGGTTAGGTTTAGGGTCAGGGTTAGGGTTAGGGTTAGTGTTAGGTTACGGATTAGGGTTAGGGTTGGTGTTAGGGTACGGGTTAGTTTTAGGGTTAGGGTACGGGTTAAGGTTATGGTTAAGGTTAGGGTTAGGGTTAGGGTATGGGTTAGTGTTAGGTTACGGTTAAGAGTTATGGTTTGGGTTAGGATTAGGGTTAAGTTTTGGGTGCGGGTTAGGTTTAGGGTTAGCGTTAGAGTACGGGTTTGCCTTAGTGTTAGGGTACGGGTTAGGTTTACAGTTTGGGAACGGGTTAGGATAAGGGTTAGGGTTAGGGTTACGGTTAGGGTTAGGGTTAGGGTCAGGGTTAGAGTTAGGTTTAGGATTAGGGTTATTGAACGGGTTAGGGTTAGGGCTATGTTACAGGTTAGGGTTACAGTACGGGTTAGTGTTAGGGTGAGTGTTAGGGTTAGTGTAAGTGTACGGTTAGGGTTAGTGTTAGGGTTAGGTTTAGAGTACGGGTTAGGGTTAGTGTTAGGTTTTGAGAAAAGGTTAGGGTTAGGGTTAGGGTACGTGTTAGGGTTAGGTTTAGGTTACGGGTTAGGGTTAGGGTACAAGTTAGCGTTAGGTTTAGGTGCGGGTTAGGGTTAGGGTATGGGTTATGGTTAGGTTTAGGGTCAGGGTAATATTTAGGGATAGGGTTATGGTACGGGTTTGGGTTAGGGTTGGGGTTAGGGTACGGGTTAGTTCTAGGGTTAGGGTTCGGGTTTAGGGTTTCGGTAATGGATAGGGTTAGTGTTAGGTTACGGGTAAGGGTTATGGTTATGGTTAGGGTTAGGTTTAGGTTTAGGGTGGGGTTTAGGCTTAGGGTTAGGGTTACGGTTAGTGCTAGGGTATGCTTTAGGGTTACTGTTAGGGTTAGGGTACGGGATAGGGTTAGGGTTAGGGTACGGGATAGGGTTGGGTACGGGTTTGGTCAAGGGTTAGGGTTAGGTTTAGGGTACGGGTTAGGGTTAGGGTTAGGTTTAGGGGTAGGGTTTGGGTATGGATTAAGTTTAGGGTACGTGGTAGGGTTAGGGTTAGGGTCAGGGTTAAGGTTAGTGTTAGGGTACGAGTTGGGGTTAGGGTTAGGTTTAGGGTACGGGGTAGGGTTAGGGTTAGGGTTAGGGTACAGATTAGGTTTAGGTTACGGGTTTGCATTAGTGTTTGGGTCAGGGTTAGAGTTAGGGTACGAGGTATGGTTAGGGTTAGGGTACGGGTTAGGGTTCGGTGTGTTATGGGTTAGGGTTACAGTACGGGTTAGGGTTAGTGTTAGGGTTAGAATACGGTTAGGTTTTTGGTTAGGGTTAGGCTTTGGTGAGCGTTAGAGTACGGGATAGGGTTAGTGTTAGGGTTAGGGAAAGGGTTAGGGTTAGGGTACGGGTTAGGGTTAGTGTTAGGGTTAGGGTTAGGGATAGTGTACGGATAGGGTTACGGTTAGGGTTAGGGTTAGGGTACTGGTTAGGTTTAGGTTTAGGGTACAGGATAGGGTTAGTGTACGGGTTAAGTTTAGGGTTAGGGTTAGGTTTAGGTATGGGTTAGAGTTAGGGTACCGGTTAGGGTTAGGTTTAGGTGTGGGTTAGGGTTAGGGTATGGGTTAGGGTTAGGTTTAGGGTCAGGGTTAGGGTTAGGGATTGGATTATGGTACGGGTTAGGGTTAGGGTTGGTGTTAGGGTACGGGTTAGTTTTTGGGTTAGGGTACGGGTTAGGGTTACGGTTAAGGTTAGGGTTAGTGTTAGGGTATGGTTTAGGGTTAGGGTACGGGTAAGGTTATGTTTAGGGTTAGGGTTAGTTTTAGGTTTAGGGTACGGGTTAGGCTTAGGGTTAGGGTTAGGGTTAGCGCTAAGGTGTGGGTTAGGGTTACTGTTAGGTTTTGGGTACAGGTTAGGGTTAGTGTTAGGGTACAGGATAGGTTTGGGTACGGGTTAGGTGAAGGGTTAGGTTTAGGTTTAGGGGACGGTATAGGGTTAGGGTTAGGTTTAGGGTTAGGATTAGGGTATGGGTTAGGTTTAGGGTACGGCTTAGGGTTAGGTTTAAGGTCATGTTTACTGTTAGGGATAGGGTACGAGTTAGGTTTAGGGTTAGGTTTAGGGTATGGGTTAGGGTTAGGGTTAGGGTTAGAGTACGGGGTAGGGTTAGTGTTAGGGTTAGGGTTGGGGTTAGACGACGGGTTAGCCTTAGGGTTAGGTTAGGGTTAAGGTACGGGTTAGGGTTAGGTTTGGGGTACGGGATAGGGTTAGCGAACATTTTAAGTTTAGGGTTAGGGTTCAGTTTAGGTTACGGGTTAGAGTTAGGGTACGGGTTAGGGTTAGGTTTAGGGTGTGGGTTGGGTTAGGTTTAGGGTTAGTGTAAGGGTTAGGGTTAGGTTTAGGGTCAGGGTTAGGCATAGGGTTAGTGTTAGGGTACTGGTTAGGGTTAGGGTTGGGTTTAGGGTTCGGGTTAGTTTTAGGGTTAGGTTAAATTTAGGGTTATGGTAAAGGTTAGGGTTAGGGTTAGGTTATGAGTTAGGGTTAGGTTAGGGTTAAGGGTTATGGTTTGGGGTAAGGTTAATGTAAAGTTTAGGGTGTGGGTAAGGGTTAGTGTTAGGGTTACGGTTAGGGTTAGAGTACGGATTTGGGTTAGTGTTACGGTACGGGTTAGGTTTTCCGTTTGGGTACGGGTTCGGGTAAGGGTTACGGTTAGGCTTAGGGTTAGGGGTTAGGGTTAGAGTTAGGAATAGGCTACGTGTAGGGTTAGGGTACGTGTTAGGGTTAGGTTTAAGGTTTGGTTAGGGTTAGTGTACGGGTTAGTGTTAGGGTTAGGGTTAGTTTTAGGGACACGGTACGGGTTAGGGTTAAGTTTAGGGTACGGGATAGGGTTAGTGTACGTGTTAGGTCTAGGGTTAGGGTTAGGTTTAGTGTGCGGGTTAGGGTTAGGGTTAGGTTTAGGATACGTGTTAGGGTTAGGGTTTGGGTACGGGCTAGGGTTACGTTTAGGATTAGGGTATGGGTTATGTTTAGGGTTAGGGTATGGGTAGGGTTTAGGGTTAGGGTACGGGATTGGGTTAGTGTTAGGGTCAGGGTTAGGGTTAGGTTTTGGGTCCAGGTTATGGTTAGGGTTAGGGTTAGTGCTAGGGTATGGGTTAAGGTTACTGTTACGGTTTGGGTACGGGTTAGGGTTAGGCTACGGGATAGGGTTGGGTACAGTTTAGATCACGGGTAAGTGTTAGGTTTAGCGTACGGGTTAGGGTTAGGGTTAGTTTTAGGGTTAGGGTTAGGGTATGGGTTATGCTTAGGGTACGGGTTAGGGTTAGTCCTAGGGTAAGGGTTAGGGATAGGTTTAGGGTACAATTAGTGTTAGGGTTAGGTTTAGGGTTAGGGTTAGGGTTAGGTTTAGGGTCAGGGTTAGGTTTAGGGTTAGGGTTCGAGTTAGGGTTAGGGTTAGGGTACGGGTTAAGGTTAGAGTTATGGTAAGGGTTAGGGTTACAGTATGGTGTAGGGTTAGGGTGAGGGTTAGGGTTAGTGTTAGAGTATGGTTAGGGTAGGGTTCGGGCACGGTTTAGGGTTAGGTTACGGGATAGGGCTAGTGTTAGGGTCAGGGTTAGTGTTAGCTTTTGGTTCCGGGATAGGGTTAGGGTTAGGGTTAGGTTTAGTGCTAGGGTATGGGTTATGGTTACTGTTAGTGTTTGGGTACGAGTTAGGGGTAGGGTACGCGATAGGTTTGGGTACGGGTTAAGTCAAGGGTTAGGGTTAGCTTTAGGGTACGGGTTAGGTTTAGGGTTAGGTTTAGGGTTAGGGTTAGGGTATGGGTTATGCTTAGGGTACGGGTTAGTGTTAGGTTTAGAGTCAGGGTTAGGGTTAGGTTTAGCGTACGAGTTAGTGTTAGGGTTAGGTTTAGTGTACGGGTTAGGGTTAGGGTTAGGGTTAAAGTACGGGTTAGGTTTAGGGTACGGGTTAGGGTAGGTTTAGGGTCAGGGTTAGGGTTAGGGTTAGGGTACAAGTTAGGGCTAGGGTTAGGGTACGGGTTAGGGTTAGGGTTATGGTACGTGTTAGGGTTACAGTACGGGTTAGGGTTAGGGTGAGGGTTAGGGTTAGTGTTAGTGTATGGTTAGGGTTAGGGTTAGGGTTAGAGTACGGGTTAGGGTTAGGGTTAGGGTTAGGGTTATTGTACGGGTTAGGATAAGGATTAGGTTTAGGGTTAGGATATGGGTTAGGGTAACGTTTAGGGTAAGGGATAGGGTTAGCGTACGGGTCAAGTTTAGGTTTAGGGTTAGGTTTAGGTTACGGGTTAGGGTTAGGGTATGGGTTAGGGTTAGATTGAGGGTGCGGGTTAGGTTTAGGGTTAGGGTTAGTGTAAGGGTTAGGGTTAGGTTTAGGGTCATAGTTAGGGTTAGGGTTAGTGTTAGGTTACGGATTAGGGTTAGGGTTGATGTTAGGGTACGGGTTAGTTTTAGAGTTAGGGTACGGTTTAGGGTTATGTTTAAGGTTAGGGTTACAGTTAGGGTATGGGTTAGGTTTAGGTTACGGTTAAGGGTTACGTTTTGGGTTAGGGTTAGTGTTAAGTTTAGGGTGCGGGTTAGGGTTAGGGTTAGGGTTAGTGTACGGGTTTGGGTTAGTGTTATGGTACGGGTTAGGTTTACCATTTGTGTACGGGTTAGGGTAAGGGTTAGGGTTAGCGTTAGGTTTAGGGATTATGTTTAGGGTTAGGGTTAGGCTACGGGTAGGGTTAGGGTACGGGATAGGGTTAGGGTTAGGGTTCGGGTTAGGGTTAGTGTACAGGTTAGGGTTAGGGTGAGGGTTAGGGTTAGGGTTAGTGTTCGGTTTACGGTACGTGTTAGGGTTAAGGTTACGGTAAGGGATAGGGTTAGTGTACATGTTAGGTCTAGGGTTAGGTTTAGGTTAATGTGCAGGTTAGGGTTAGGGTTAGGGTTAGGGTACGTGTTAGGGTTAGGGTTTGGGTACAGGTTACGGTTACGTTTAGGGTTAGGGTACGGGTTAGGTTTAGGGTTAGGGTAAGGGTTAGTGTTAGGATACTGGTTAGGGTTAGAGTAAGGGTTAGGGTTAGGTTTAGTGTTAGAGTACGGGTTAGGGTTAGTGTTAGAGTTAGGGTTAGGGTTAGTGTACGGATATTGTTAAGTTTAGGGTTTGAGTTAGTGTACGGGTTAGGGTTAGGTTTAGGGTACGGGATAGGTTTAGTGTTCAGGTTAAGTTTAAGGTTAGGGTAGGTTTAGGGTACGGGTTAGGGTTAGGTTTAGGTGTGGGTTATGGTTAGGGTTGGGGTTAGGTTACAGGTTAGTTTTAGGGTTAGGGTACGGGTTAGGGTTATGTTTAAGGTTAGGGTTAGTGTTAGGTTATGGGTTAGGGTTAGGGTATGGGTAAGGGTTCTGGTTAGGGTTAGGGTTAGGTTTAGGTTTAGGGTGCGGTTAGGATTAGGTATAGGGTTAGGGTAGGCCCTAGGGAATGGGTTAGGGTTACTGTTAGGGTTTGGTACGGGTTAGAGTTACGGTTAGGGTATGAGATGGGTTGGGTACGGGTTAGGTAAATGGTTAGGGTTAGATTTAGGGTAAGGGTTAGGGTTAGGGTTCGGGTTAGGGTTAGGTTTAGGATTAGGGTTAGGGTATGGGTTAGGTTTAGGGTACGGGTAGCGTTAGGGTCAGGGTTAGGGTTAGTGTTAGGGTATGAGTTGGGGTTAGGGTTAGGTTTAGGGTACGCTTAGGATTAGGTTTAGGGTTAGGGTACGTGTTAGGTTTAGGATACGGGTTAGGGTTAGGGTCAGGGTTAGTGTTAGGCTATGAGTTAGGGTTAGGGTTAGAGTTAGGGTTATGTTACGGGTTAGGTTTACAGTACGGGTTAGGGTTAGGGTGAGGGTTAGGTTTAGGGTTAGAGTACAGTTAGGGTAAGGGTTAGGGTTTGGGTTATAGTAAGGGTTAGGGTTAGTGTTAGGGTTAGGGAAAGGTTTAGGGTTAGGGTTAGGGTACGGGTTAGGGTTAGGGTTAGAGTTAGGGTTAGGGTTAGGGTTAGATTACGGGGTAGGGTTAGTGTTAGGTTTAGAATTAGGGTTAATGTACATGTTAAGCTTAGGGTTAGGTTTAGGGTTAGTTTACGTGTTAGGGTTAGGTTTAGGGTTCGTGATAAGGTTAGCGTACGGGATAAGTTTAGGGTTAGGGTTAAGTTTAGGTTACGGGTTCAGGTTAGGGTACGGTTTATGGTTAGGTTTAGGCTGCTAGTTAAGGTTAGGGTTAGGGTTAGTGAACGGGTTAGGGTTAGGATTACGGTCAGGGTTAGTGTTAGGGTTAGTGTTAGGGTATGGGTTAGGGTTAGGGTTGGGGTTAGGGTACGGGTTAGTTTTAGGGTTAGGTTACGGGTTAGGGTTACGGTTAAAGTTAGGGTTAGGGTTAAATTTTGGGTTAAGGTTAGGGTACGGTTAAGGGTTAAGTTTAGTGTTAGGGTTAGGGTTAAGTTTAGGGTGCGGTTTAGGGATAGGGTTAGGGTTATGGTTAGGGTTAGAGTATGGGTTTGGGTTAGTGTTAGGGTACGGGTTAGGTGTACTGTTTGGGTACGGGATAGGGTAAAGAATAGGGTGTGGTTTAGGCTTAGGTTTAGGGTTAGAGTTAGTGTTAGGCTACGGGATAGGGTTAGAGTATGGGTTAAGGTTAGGTTTAGGGTTAGGGTTAGGTTTAGGCTTATAGTACGGGTTAGGGTTAGAGTTAGGGTTAGGTTTAGGGTTAGTGTACAGGTTAGGAATAGTGTTAGGGTTAGGGTTAGTGTTATGGTACGGGTTAGGGTTAGCATAAGGGTGAGGGTTACGTTTAGGGTTAGGGTTAGTGTTAGAGTACGGGTTAGGGTTAGTGTTAGGGTTAGGGTTAGGGTTAGGGTTAGAATACGGATAGGGTTAGGGTTAGGGTTAGGGTTAGGGTACGGGTTAGGTTTAGGGTTAGGGTTAGGGTACGGTTTCGGGTTAGGGTACGGGTTAGGGTTAGGTTTAGGGTGAGGGTTAGGGTTAGGTTTAGGATTAGGGTTAGGGTTAGGGTACAGGTTAGTGTTACTGTACAGGTTAGGGTTAGGTTTAGGTTTAGGGTTAGGTTAGGGTTAGGGCACGGATTAGGGTTAGGGTACGGGTTAGGGTTAGGGTTAGGGTCAGGGTTAGGGTTAGGGTTAGGGTACGAGTTAGGGTTAGGGTTAGGTTTAGGGTACTGTGTAGGGTTAGGGTTAGGTGTTAGGGTAAGCGTTAGTGTTAGGGTACGAGTAAGGGTTAGGGTATGGTTGAGGGTGAGGGGTAGGTTATGGGTTATGTTTATGGTTAGGGTTAGGATTAGGGTTAGGGTTATGGTACGTGTTAGCGTACAGGTTAGGGTTAGGTTTAGGTTACGGGTGAGGGTACGGGTTAGGGTTAGGGTTAAGGTACGTGTAATGGTACGGGTTAGGGTTAGGGTACTGGTTAGGGTTAGTGTACGGGATAGGGTTAGGATTAGGGTTAGTGTTAGTGTTAGGGTTAGGGGACAGGTTAGCGTTAGGGTTAGGTTACGGGATAGGTTTAGGGTATGGTTTAGGTCTAGGGTTAGGGTTAGGTTTAGGGTGTGGGTTAGGGTTAGGCATCGGGTTAGGGATAGGGTACGGGTTAGGGTTAGGGTACGGGTTAGGGTTAGTGTTAGGGTTATGGTACGGGTTAGGGTTAGTGTTAGTGTACGGGTTAGGGTTAGGGTACGGGTTAGGTCTAGGGTTAGGGTTAGGTTTAGGATGCGGGTTAGTTTTAGGGTTAGTGTACGGGATTAGTTTTAGGGTTAGTGTCAGGGGTAGGGCTAGGTTAAGGTTAGGGTTAGGGTTAGGGTACGAGTTCGGGTTCCGGTACGAGTAAGGGCTAGGGTTAGGGTTAGGTTTAGGGTTAGGGTTATAGTAAGGGTTTTGGGTTAGTGTTAGGGTTAGGTTTAGGGTTAGAGTACCTGTTAGGTTTAGTGTTAGGGTTATGGTTAGTGTTAGGGTTAGGGTTAGGGTTAGAGTACCAGTTAGGTTTAGGTTTAGGGTTAGGGTTAGGTTAGAGTACGGGTTAGGGTTAGTGTTAGGGTTAGGGTTAGGTTTAGCGTTAGGGTAAGTTTAGGGTTAGGGTTAGTGTTAGTGTACGGGTTAGGGTTAGGTTTAGGGTTAGGGTACGTGTTAGGGTTAGGGTTTGGGTATGGGTTAGGGTTACCTTTAGGTTTAGGGTATGGGTTAGGTTTAGGGTTAGGGTAAGAGTTAGTGTTAGGTTACGGGTTAGGGTTAGGGTTAGGGTTAGGGTTATGGTTAGGGTTAGGGTACGTTTAGGGTTAGGGTTAGGTTTAGGGTTCGGGTTAGGTTTACTCTACGGGTTAGGGTTAGGGTTAGGGTTAGGGTTAGGGTTAGGGATACAGTACGGGTTAGGGTTAAGGTTACGGTACAGGATAGGATTAGTGCAAGTGTTAGGTCTAGGGTTAGGGTTAGTTTTAGTGTGCAGGTTAGGGTTAGGGTTAGGGTACGTGTTAGGGTTAGTGTTTGGGTACGGGTTAGGGTTACGTTTAGTTTTAGGGTACGGGTTAGGGATTGTGTTAGGGTTAGGGTTAGTGTTAGGGTATGGGTTAGGGTTAGAGTACGGGTTAGGGTTACGTTTAGTGTTAGGGTTAGGGTTAGAGTACAACTTAGGGTTAGTGTTAAGGTTAGGGTTAGGGTTAGGGTTAGAGTATGGGATAGGTTTAGTGTTAGGGTTAGGGTTAGGGTTAGTGTACGGATAGGGTTAGGTTTAGGGTACAGGTTAGGGTTAGGTTTAGGGTACGGGATAGGGTTAGTGTACGGGATAAGTTTACGGTTAGGTTTAGGTTTAGGTTAGGGGTTAGGGTATGGGTTAGGGTTAGGGTACGGGTAAGGGTTATGGTTAGGGTTAGGGTTAGGTTTAGGTTTAGGGTGCGAGTTAGGCTTAGGGTTAGGGTTACGGTTAGCGCTAGTGTATGGGTTAGGGTTACTCTTAGGGTTTTGGTACGGGTTAGGTTTAAGGTTAGGGTACGGGTATGGGTACGGTTAGGGTTAGTGTATGGGATAGGGTTAGGATAAGGGTTAGTGTTAGTGTTAGGGTTAGGTTTAAGGTTAGGGTATGGTTTAGGTTTAGGGTTAGGGTTAGTGTTAGGGTACGGGTTAGGGTTAGGGTACGGGTTAGGTCTAGGGTTAGGGACATGTTAGCATTAGGTTTAGGGTACGAGATAGGTTTAGGGTACGGGTTAGGTCTAGGGTTAGGGTTTGGTTTGGGAGTGGATTAGGGTTAGGCATCGGGTTAGGGTTAGGGTACGGGTTAGTGTTAGGGTACGGGTTAGGGTTAGTGTTAGGTTTATGTTATGGTTTAGGGTTAGGGTTAGGGTTAGTGTTAGTGTACGGGTTAGGATTAGGGTACGGGTTAGGTCTAAGGTTAGGGTTAGGTTTAGATGCAGGTTAGGGTCAGGGTAAGGGTATGGGATTAGGTTTAGGGTTAGGTTCAGGGTTTGGGTTAGGTTTTGGGTTAGGGTTAGGGTACGGGTTCGGGTTACGGTACGAATTAGGGTTATGGATAGGGTTAGGTTTAGGGTTAGGGTTATAGTAGGGGGTTAGGGTTAGTGTCAGTGTTAGGTTTAGGTTTAGAGTACGGGTTAGGTTTAGTGTTAGGATTATGGTTAGCGTTAGGGTTAGGGTTAGGGTTAGAGTACGGGTTAGGGTTAGGTTTAGGGTTAGGGTTAAGTTAGAGTACGGGTTAGTGTTAGTGTTAGTGTTAGGTTTAGGGTTAGTGTTAGTGTTAGGGTTAGGGTTAGGGTTAGGGGTAGTGTTAGGGTTACGGTACGGGTTAGGGTTAAGGTTACGGTACAGGATAGGCTTAGTGTACCTGTTTGGTCTAGAGTTAGGGTTAGTTTTAGTGTGCGGTTTAGGGTTAGGGTTAGGATACGTGTTAGGTTTAGGGTTTCGGTTCGGGTTAGGGTTACGTCTAGGGTTAGAGTACGGGTTAGGGTTAGGTTTAGGGTTAGTGTTAGGGTTAGAGTATGGGTTAGGGTTAGTGTTAGGGTTAGGGTTAGGGTTAGTGTACGGATAGGGTTAGGGTTAGGATTAGGGTTAGGGTACAGGTTAGGGTTAGGTTTAGGGTACGGGATAGGTTTAGTGGACGGGAAAAGTTTAGTTTTAGGTTTAGGTTTAGGTTATGGGTTAGGTTTAGGGTACGGGTTAGGGTTAGGTTTAGCTGCGGGTTAGGGTTAGGGTACGGGTTAGGGTTAGGTTTAGGGTC
This sequence comes from Urocyon cinereoargenteus, assembly GCA_032313775.1. Lineage (NCBI taxonomy): Eukaryota > Metazoa > Chordata > Mammalia > Carnivora > Canidae > Urocyon > Urocyon cinereoargenteus. The sequence goes on from JAVLSZ010000034.1 coordinate 3,951,139, forward strand.
AGGGTTAGGATTAGGGATAGGGTTATGGTACGGATTAGGGTTAGGGTTGGGGTTACGGTACAGGTTAATTTTAGGGTTAGGGTACGGATTAGGGTTACGGTTAAGGTTAGAGTTAGTGTTAGGTTATGGGTTAGGGTTAGGGTACGGGTAAGGGTTACGGTTAGGGTTACGGTTAGGTTTAGTTTTAGGGTGCGGGTTAGTTGTAGGGTTAAGGTTAGGGTTAATGCTAGGGTATGGGTTAGGGTTACTCTTAGGTTTGGGTACGGGTTAGGGTTAGTGTTAGGGTACGGGATAGTGTTGGGTACGGGTTAGGACAAGGGTTAGGGTTAGGTTTAGGGTACGGGATAGGGTTAGGGTTAGGTTTAGGGTTAGGGTTAGGCTATGAGTTAGGTTTAGGGTACGGGTTAGGTTTTGGGTTAGGGCCAGCGTTAGGGTTAGGGTTAGGGTACAAGTTAGGGTTAGGGTTAGGTTTATGGTACGGGAGAGTGTTAGGGTTAGGGTTAGGGTTAGAGTACGGGGTAGGGTTAGGGTTAGGGTTAGAGTACGGATAGGTTTAGGATTAGGGTTAGGGTATGGGTTAGGCTTAGGGTACGTTTTATGGTCAGGTTTAGGGTTAGGTTTAGGGTTAGGGCACGGGTTAAGGTTAGGTTTAGGGTACGGTTTAGGGTTAGGTTTAGGGTTAGGGTACAGGTTAGGTTTAGGTTACGGGTTAGGGTAAGGGTAGGGTTAGGGGTAGGGTTAGGGTACGAATTATTGTTAGGGTTAGGGTACGGGTTTGGGTTAGGGTTATGGTACGGATTAGGGTTACAGTACGGGTTAGTGTTAGGGTGAGTGTTAGGGTTAGGTTTAGAATACGGTTAGGGTTAGGGTTAGGGTTAGTGTTAGAGTACGGGTTAGGGTTAGTGTTAGGTTTAGGGTTAGGGTTAGGGTTAGAGTACGGGTTAGGGTTAGGGTTAGGGTTAGTGTTAGATTACGGGGTATGGTTAGTGTTAGGGGTAGGGTTAGGGTTAGAGTACGGGTTAGGGTTAGGTTTAGGGTTAGGGTTAAGTTAGAGTACGGGTTAGTGTTAGTGTTAGTGTTAGGTTTAGGGTTAGTGTTAGTGTTAGGGTTAGGGTTAGGGTTAGGGGTAGTGTTAGGGTTACGGTACGGGTTAGGGTTAAGGTTACGGTACAGGATAGGCTTAGTGTACCTGTTTGGTCTAGACTTAGGGTTAGTTTTAGTGTGCGGTTTAGGGTTAGGGTTAGGATACGTGTTAGGTTTAGGGTTTCGGTTCGGGTTAGGGTTACGTCTAGGGTTAGAGTACGGGTTAGGGTTAGGTTTAGGGTTAGTGTTAGGGTTAGAGTATGGGTTAGGGTTAGTGTT